>BMAC01000606.1:497455-509052 GCA_014905375.1 Phtheirospermum japonicum | reverse complement strand
GAATGGAATCAAAATGTAATTTGATACCTAAAAGAAACCATTGAAGCGAGTTTATTTTTCCCATTCATAAATATAATTGGGACTGCAGATGGTCTTGTAATCCCTATAGAAAATGTTGAGTTTACTTCCTACTATGAAACACCAAATAGTATCGTTAATGTTGGTTACTCATTCGATCCATGTAAAGAGATCATTATCATACATGTAGTAGTTCGTGAGTATCTACGATAGATGTTATGATCGTTCATATATCTGACGATAGTGGCTTGAACTCTATCACTGAAGAAAATGTGATAATATGAGTAATATCACCACAATTCTTCTACAACCAACAATAATGACTTTTCTCAAGAGTAAAGTAAATCGAGAAAGTGGGGACTATCAGAGCTCGCTTTTGATAGATATGTATCACTTTCAAAGTTCTCTTGATAGATGTACATATCAAAGAGAGGTGTAGACTTTAGGGGGAGTCTCAACATAGGTGTGTTGTACTCTTTTTCCTTAGACCAAGTTTTATTTTTCCCATTGGGTTTTGTTCCTTGGCAAGGTTTTAACGAGGCAACAATGAAACACCATTTCACCCTTTGACTTGGCACAAGGGGGAGTGTTGAAGGAAAAACACAATTAGTGTGCCTTCGTCAATAATTAACTGATGAAGGATAGTTTGGGTATTTGTTATCTTTATGTATTATGGAAACATGTAATTGATACCCTATATAAAGGGAGTTTTTAATGAATAAGAGAATCCTAATTCCTACCGTCTCCATCGTCTCTCCTTTGTGTTTATTCTATTATGTTTTTCCTTTTACAATAATAATAATTATTATTAATTTATAGAGATTAAACACGGGTTGAGAATGTCACAACTTTTGAAATTTTCAAAATATGTAAATAAAGTAATTAACGAATTTGATTTAAGTATTAAAATGTAAAATTATTTAACAATGAAAAATAATAGTAATTAGACATTTGTTCAAGGTACAAGTTGAGAATACGATATCTTTTGAAATTTGAATTTTTTGTATTTAGAAATTCTGTAATTATCATAAATATTTTGTATATTTATTTTTTGATAAATTTCGTGTAACACGCGAGTGTTAAATTAATATAAAAATATAAATAAGTCATATTTAATTAGAAAAAAATCTATATAAGTTGAAATATAATATTTTTATAATAAAATTTGAAATTATTTTATTTTATAATTTCAAATATACCAAATAAATTAAGAAATATTCTTAATAATCTAAGTATGTAACCAAATATTTTTAACGAATTAAACTTAAACATAAAAATATAATATTATATAATAATATTGATTAGACATTGTACGATGAGACAGGCGGTGAAAATATGACATATTTTGAATTTTTCTTTTCTATGTAACTAAAACTTATTAACTAGTTCAATGTAAACATTAAAATACAAAATTAATATACTCCCTCCATCCCACAAAAATAGTCCAGTTAGCACTGTCAAACGGGCCAACCCGCTTCGTCCCGCCGCGGGCTGACCCAAAATGAGGCGGGCGCGGGCCAGTCCATTTTTTCACGGGCTGAAAAAGTCTATGTCCGCAGCTCGCCCGCGGGCTGGCCCATTTTTTTTAAATAAAATCTTATTTTTATGTTAAAAAGTTATAAAAAATAAAATTAAAATTTAAAAAAGTTATTATAATATTTAAAATATTCTAACGGGCTCATAGAAAATAAAAGAATACAAATATGCCTTCAAATTTAACCAATATAAATTATAATTATAATTATAAAAAAATGGTCAGCCACTCCGGCCCGCGGTCTTCACGGAGCGGGCCAGAAAAGCCCGCGATCAAACGGGCTACAAGAAGGGCAGCCCAAGCTCGCCCGTTTGCGCGGGCTGACGGGCCAGCACGCGGGCTTTGGCCTGTTTTGACAGTGCTAAGTCCAGTATTCCATTTTCGTCTATCCTATAAAGATAGTCTAGTTGCCATATTTAACATATCATTAATTTTCTATTTCCACACATACTCTTTATTAATATTTTTGAAATACAAGTTTTCTACATGGTAAATTGAAAATTGATGATTAAAGTGCAAAATCTTACTACAATAATAAATATACTAATTCCAACACTGATTTCTATGAGTATTAATTGACATTTTAAATTCAATAAGGAATAATTGGAAAACACTAACAAAATTAATGACTTAACTATATAAACTACTCTTTGCTTAGTTTATGTAAAATCAATCGTAAAACTATCATATTGGGATGGAGGGAGTAATAATTGATAAATAGAAATTAGACTTGGGTTGAAAATACTATATCATTTGAGTTTTTCCAAGTACGTAAATAAAATTATTGAATTTAGTCTACACATTCAAATATAAAGTTATTTAATATAAAAATAATTAAATAATGATTAAATATCGATTCTATGATAAGTTGAGGATACCAAATACATTGCTAGCTGAAATACTTACATGACTAAAAATACATAGTCCCATAATTACAGTACCATTTGCAATTAAGCCATAACAGAAATTGTTACAGTCTCATTTCCAGACCAATGTCTTTTCGTTTTGGAAAAATAAATAAATTATTTACATTGTTTGGAAGTATAAGGTGGTTATTGGCTACTTAAAAACAACAAAAAATCTTGCCCATTAAAAAAAACCAAATAATTTTATATTCAATCACTTACCAAAACAACAAAACAAAAAAAAATTATTCAATAACTATCTCATCAAATAAAAACTCATCTCTCTAAAAAAAAAAAACTCACTATTCTTTGATCAAACAAAACGTAAAGGGAATGAAAAGATACTCAATCGTCACCTGTCTTTTTATTGTCATACTTATCAAATTGGAAGTTATATTTTAAAGAAAAAAAATTCAAATTATATATTTACATTATTTCAAAAATTGTTCATTTTCAAAATAAAAAAATATGACCAGATGATGGGTATCACGATTTTAATTCGGTTTTACAAACAAGTGGTGTGCCTCATGCAGTGCCTACTTTGAGTCTTTGACAAGTCGTATTGCATATGTTTAGTATTGAACTTATTCGATCACTCGAAAACACGTTATAATTTTGAAAATGAACCAATCTTGTAGACATTTCACTCGGTCACATTTTAAGGAGTCCACTCGAAAACACGTTATAATTGTCAGTTTAACGTACTCATGCTCAAATGAACTGAGAAATCTCAATTTTTGTAAAAACTACAAATACAAATTTCTTGCACTAAAATATCTACATACCATGAAAGCATAGCTTACAAACGAAAAGAACTGGTATCAATCATGGGACTTGATGGGGAAAAAAGGGTCCCAGAACTGACAAAAAAGACAAAGCATGACGTTAACGAACGAACCTGCTCAAAGTTCAAAAAAAGGGTGGGAAGATAACATCGCAGCTTCTAGTCTTTTATGAGGATTTGTGTGTATCTGAATCTGATGGGATACAGAGATCGGTTTCTAACATAAAAGACAGATCGTGCATTTGGGAAATCAGCATCTTGACATTATCCTCGGTGGATTTTCTGGAAGCATTTCCATCATTTGCAGCTTGTTCAGATTCACGAGAAGGGCCGCTATCATCAAATAACCTACAGTGTCATAAAGCGGTGTTACAAACTTGGACAGAGTTAAAAAAAAAAAAAGAAAGAAAGAACGAGATAGAGCCGATCTCTATTTGATCGATTAAGTTCAAGATTTCTTTCCTCCATAGTTATGTGGAATCAAAAACAGAGTAATTATGCCTCGTGATTTTTGTTGTTTATATGTTTCATTCCAAGATAGAAGTGTACCGCGACCAAGACAGTCAAAGATCATCAGAACATAAGGGAAAAACAATAAAAGAACCATCAACTTACCCTCACTTTCATTTATTTTTTCCACAACCACTCATTTTTTTCACACAAAAAAAGAAAAGAACCAACAAATTACCAATCATTATAACAATATTTCACAAAAATTCCATTATTCACTCAATGATCATCATTATGGAAACAATGTTATCTCATAATAAATCGCACGGATACATCATTCTTCTTTCAAAATTTCTTTTCAATCATGTATATATCAATTTTTTATGAGGGACAAAGATGATCTTCCGATCTCATATATGACAGTGGGATGCAATACAAACATCATTTCGGTTATGGAATGAAAAAATGTTAAGTGTATCCTTTCCCCAACATATTAAAAAAGCTAGCACCTGACTGTAAAATAAGGTGTAAAAATGTACTCTAAATACGCACCAGTCTGAAGCAGGATTTTCTGACATAACAGCATAGACATCTGTAGTAGTATTGCTAGTGCTAATTGAAGACGGGAAAAAAATATCTGGTTGTGAAAAGCTACCAAAATCTCCTTTCTCAGGCTCATTATCAAAGCTGAATAAATCCATCTCCGACGACTTTTGATCAGAAGTGGAAACTTGATAATCATCACCACCTCCTGTCCAAGCGCTTTGTGAAGGAAACTCTAAGCCTGTTGAGCCTGTAAAATCATTCCACTCATCCAACAAATCCTCATCCATTGTCTTATGCTCTTCATTCGTGGGCTTTTTCACAGAACAGTCCGCATAATTCGTTTGTGATTGGAAATCTTGAAATACATCATCCACTGTCTTATGTTCTTCATTTGTGGGCTTTTTCACAGACTTGTCAACATAGTTCGTTTGTGATTGGAAATCTTGAAATATATCATCACTGCTATACATTGAATAAGCCAATGTATTATCAACCTCAATGTCATTCTTAGTGCTGACAGTAGTGTTATTAGAGCTCAGATTATTCCACACATCATCTGAATTCCAGTCATCAAAACCTGAAGAAACTGCTAATTTGTCTTCTTGTTTTTTTCCATCGTTCAGATCTTTTCCAGACCCAAACACAGAATCAATGTGATCAGCAAGAATAACCCCCAAATTATTTTCCAGGTCAAATGATTTGGGATCCTCGAAATTATTTTTGGAAACTGGGGTAAGTTCGTGTTGCTTTTCGGAATCAGCAGCTTGAAAATCCGCCTGCCAACCAGTAAAAGCTTCACGAGGTTCGGGTTTGGAAGAGGTGCCAGCTGTCTCGGATGACTGAGCATTTTGAAATAAGTCTTGATAGCCAACAGCAGCAACATCTTTAATCCCATCGGAAGTTCCAATATGGTTGTGCGTGAATGGCTGTTCATAGGACGTATCGGAGAGGACATTTATCTTTGATTTCAAAAAGAATTTATCCGGTGCCACCCCAGTTAATTTTGAGGATCCTTCGCTCTGTTCTGATTGGTTCTCGGGAAAAGTGGTCTCTTGATTCTCTATTTCAGTTGGCCATGGTAACGTAAAACTTAAGAAATCGGACAATCGGGTTAATGATTTAGGAGAATTGTAGCCTGGATTTTGCTCACTTCCGTTTGTTGGATCGACCATTTCCTGAAAGGAGATGCAGTTAGTTTGGTTGTATTGGTTGTTCATACAAAATGACAGATAAATCTATACACTATTGTTTTCTTTTGTATTTCTTGGGTGGTTAACCAGAAAATCAAGAAAATTAGAAATATAAACTAAAGGACAACAAATTCTGAAGACAATGGAAAATAATTTTTACCAAGATGAAATTCATCAAGATACAATATTCAAATCCTTCAATTTCCAAGCATGCCCAGACAAAACTATTCAGTAGTATATCCTAACATATAATTATGTTCATTTCAAACAAGTATGTATACCATTTGATTACAATTTGATTCGAAGTGAACATGTAAAAAGGAAATGGCCTTAATCACTTGTACTAGGGAAAGAAACAATATAAATTGCTTTGTACAACCATATTGACTACTAACATCACAAACGGTTAAAAACTCTTGCACAAGCAACAAATTAACATCAATTTTTAATAGTTTCAAGCACCTAAACCTAAACTATAGCCCACATAGCAGAAATGCAGAATTTCAGAATATAAACCCATCAAAAACTGCTTACAACTACATCATAAATCCAATGAACTAGTAGTACCATTCGCTTAGAATGTTGCACAATCTCACATACAGGCACAAAGAAGAATTAGCAATTAGATTAGAAATCGTACCGATCCATCGAGACCGAGAGAACGGAGCAACCACTGATACCCAATGGTGGAGGTAAAGCTAATGGGATCCGGAACGACGTCGTAATGGGGGCCGAGGCCGCAATAGACGCAGATGAAGGATTCCGATCCTCTGAGGAGCATTCCTTTACAGTTCTTGCAGCGGAGTTGAGGAGGCGAGGAGTGGTCGGAGGCAGCAATTGCGGCGGAGAGAGGTGGCAGAGAGGGCAGGGTCGGGTCGGACGGGTTGTAATCGGAGAGGCCCGCAGCTGACCGGGTACAGATCTGGACCTGGCGAATCAGTTCTCGCGGGACTTGAGACATTTTGCTTCTGATGTCGACCACTCGCTCACACAATCACACCGTCACTGCGTGTTTATTAACTCTTTATCTCCTTTCCTCTAATGATACCGTGGCTTGGGCGTTGGGGTTTGGACTTTGGAGAAGAAACTAACTCGACAGAAAATGGGAAGTAAATATATGTTTTTCTTTTTTTTATTAAGAGATGCAAAAAAAATTAAGAAGTACAGATTACAAAATGCACTGCGTTATTATCGCAAAATAAGTAAGTGAATAATCAAAAGGGCTTGTATTTCTGGCATAATGTAAAGTATGTACTCCAACCAAATAAGAAAATGTTGCAAACCAATCTAAATAGCCAATTAAGTAAATCACGGTAGACAAAAAAGACAACTACTTGGAGCACAAATACATTTAAATTGTTAAAATGTTTTTATATTACAATCTCCAAACTCTTTCGAATTCGATTAATATGTGAAACACCCAATAAATGGACACATGAATTTCACGAAGGGAGCTTAATTGATAATAATCATAAACTATAGAGCTAATTACCAGAAATACAAAATTTCCCACATCAAAGTTTTAGTATAACCTAAACCCGTCCAAATAAAAACGGAATCGGATTAAAAATAGTAATAGGAATCGTAGTACAAATAAAAAACCAAAATAGTGGTCAAACAGTTTAAATGTTTTGGTTAAGGTTCCAGGTTTTCAAAAACCGTGGAATTGGCAATTCCAGAACCGTAACCGGCTCCAAATGTTCCTTGATTTTTTTTTAAATTTTCTTATATATATTATATAATGTATTGTATTTAGAAATAATATTATAAATTAGAGGGTTTATTAAATAAATATTATATTTTTTATTCAAAATTGAAAAAGTATTACAGAAAAAAAAATTAAAAATCTAGGTCGGGACGCCACCCTGAGTGGCGTCTCGCTTTTGGGAAAATTTCGGGACGCCACTCACAGTGGCTTCTCGGACTACATTTAAAAAAAAAAAAGTTTTGGGGCAGAATTAAAAAAAAATATATATGGAGAGCGGGATGCCACAGTGGCGTCCCGGGGCAAAATTGAAAAAAAAAAAGTTGGAGAGCGGGACGCCAGTCGGAGTGGCGTCCCGGGGCGAAAATGAGAATAAAAAAATAAGCGGGATGCCAATCCGAGCTAGAAATTCTTGCATAGACGACTGAAATTAAAGTAGAAATTACGACATCGATATTAGATTCAAATTAAAAGCCATCTGGAAATTCGGAGTTGTATGCGTCCCGCCTCTCCATATATATTTTTTTTTAATTCTGCCCCGAATTTTTTTTTTTTAAATGTAGTCCGAGACGCCACTGTGACTGGCGTCCCGAAATTTTCCCAAAAGCGAGACGCCACTCAGAGTGGCGTCCCGACCTAGATTTTTAATTTTTTTTTTCTGTAATACTTTTTCAATTTTGAATAAAAAATATAATATTTATTTAATAAACCCTAAATTAGATATATAATTAAAAGTATTATTTAAAGTTTAAATAATGTAAAAAAAAAAAAAAAAAAAAAAAGATAGAAATGCTTATGGAAGGGTTTGGAAATGCTTGGATAATTGCATATTACAAGACTTGCACTGCACTGGAGAGTTTTCATGTGGGTAAACAAACGAGGGTCAACGGATCTCATTTTTAAAAGATTGGACCGGTATGTTAGTTCTATTTCTTGGAGATTTCTTTCCCTACGACCAGAGCCTCCAACCTTGATTTCTACCACTCTGTCAGTAGAACTACTCCTTGGAATCTCAAGGTCAAATCCAATGAAAAGCGCTGGAGAAAGAAGGTTCCAGTTCGAGTCGTGTTGGTTGACTAATCCAAAAATCAACGAGGTTGGGGTGCATTGGGAGAAGAGTTTTCTCTTGACCAAAACTTGAGAGATGTAAATCGACACTCGCTGAGTGGGCAGGGGATAGGTTTAAAAAATTCCCATAAAAATCAAGAAGGCTCGCTAGGATCTAGCTTGGCTAAAAAATCACAGGGATTGGCCGAACTCATTTGAAGAAATTCAAAAATTGGAGAACATGGTACACTGGCCTCCCAGTAGGAAATTTATTGGAAACAACGTAGCAAGGCAAACTGGCTTACTTGTGGTGATAGAAACACAAAATGTTCCTATGCGAAAGCGGTTGTGAGGCGCACGAAAAATAAAATCAATGGACTAGTGTCTGCGCATGGGGATTTTTGCACGAATCAAAAAGTCATAGCACTTATTGCGATCGACTACTTTCAAAATCTCTTTTGATTGTCCGATCCTAGTCATGAAGATTTTTTACCTGTGCTTGAATGTACCAAATAGAAAGTGAGCGATGAAATGAATCCTTGATGAACCATTCTCCGAAAAGGATGTCAAACGTGCTATTTTCGAGATGAGTAGGGATAAAACCTCCGGACCTGACGGTCTTTCGAGGGTCTTTATTCATAAATTCTGGAATGTGATTAGTGTTGAGGTTGCGAGGGATATTTTACAAATTCTTAACAGTGACGCAGAATTTGGGAGTTTGAACCACGGGGTTATTACTCTCATACCAAAAATCTCAAATCCCCTTACCATCTTTTAGACATAAAAGTCTCTGTAATTTTCTATATAAAATTATGGTCCGAGTGTTAACCAACAGACTCGGAGATATTTTGTGTGATGTAATAGATGAATTCTAGAGCGCTTTTGTCCCAGATCGACTTATCACGAATAACGTTATTATTAGTTTTGAGTGCATGCACTGGATCTGAAATCATAGAGGAAGCAGTCGGGAAGGCCTACAATAAGGTTAAGTGGCGGTTCATTGAGGTGGTCATGAAAAGACTGGGATTTAGTCAGTGGATTACAAAATTGCTGAAATATATCACTTCGACTTCTTTTGCTATCAACATCAATGACGAGTAAATTCACACCTTCTTTCCAAGTCGGGGCATTCAACAAGGGAACCCTATTTCCCAGTGTTTATTCATATTTATCAGAATGTATGCATGCATGGGTTTCATGCATATACATGCACATGCAAGAAGACGAATTCCGGATAACCGTTGGAGTGGCCCTCCTGCACATCAAAACTGTAATTGTAGCTGTTGTTTGTCTTTATATATGAGCGAATGTTATACGCGTGATATTCTAGGTTGTTATATTAGTGGATATAATATATATCAACCACCTTGTAGTTTGTATTTAATCAATGCAGTCAAACAATTCCTTAATCAAGAACATAGACATGTCATTATCCTTTAGCCTTGTTTGCAGCTTTAGCTCAGCAATGTTTTTACTTTATGGTATCAAATAGGGTTGATCCAACCCGTCTCTATACTTTTACCTTTTAACTTTTCCCTTTCTGTTTAAATCTTGCTAGCATTTGCTGCCTTTAAATTTCACCCATGGATTCCAGATCTGGAGAGACACAACCTGCAACAAACAATGTTATCCAGCCACAACCACAACTTATTATAGTAAAACTTTCTAAGTCAAAATTATTTGTTATGGAAACATCAAGTCTTGGATACTGCACGAGGATACGGTCTTGAAGGATTTCTGACCGGAGAAGCCATTTCACCACCAAGAGGTAACTCTATGACTCCATCTTTAGATTATGTTAATTGGATCAAGCAAGATCAGTTGATAGTTTCATGGCTGTTGAGTTCTCTTTCTAAAAGCATTTTGGTGAATACTGTTGATTTAAACACTTCCTCTGAGATCTGGAAATCCCTGGAGTTAGATTTCACCACTCAATCTAGGGCTAAAATCATGCAATTTAAATCACAACTGCATAACTTGAAAAAGGGTAATTTGTCCATGAGGGAATATCTTAACAAAGTGAAGGCTAGTTATGATGGCTTGGCTGCTGCTGGACAGATATCCACTGATGATGATCAAATCTCATCCATTCTTGATGGTCTAGCCTCTGAGTATGATCCCGTGTCTGTTTCCATAAACTCTATAGTCCCCCCTTGTTCATTAAGAGAAGCTCAAGCTCTTTTGTTGACTTCTGAGAGTAGAATTGAAAGAGCAAATAGTTCAGTGTTGATGGATTCAAAGGACTGCAAATGTTGCATCTAAGTCTTTTGGTAATAGAGGAAGAAGTTTAAGAGGAAGCTATTCAAACCAAGGAAATAGAGGAAGAAACAACAACATCAAATGAGGATTTAGAGGTACAAGAGGAAGCTTCAGAGGAAACTATAGACGAAGAGGTGGCAGAACAAGCTATTACAACAATATCAAGTGTCAAATTTGTCAATACAATGGTCACACTGGTGATAGATGCTACAACAGATTTGATCAAAGCTTTTCAGCCTCTGATAATAACAAGAATGGTTTTTCTAGCCACCAAAATTACCAGGGGATAGCTAACATGGCAAACCTCAGATCTTTTGGTTCTGTGACGGGTTCAGAAAGCACACAAGTGATTAACAATAATTTGTCATGTTTTTTATACATGTTTGGGTGGTGTTTTGGTTAGATTTGTGGTTATTTCGGTATAGGTTGGATAGATTGAATATATTTTCATATTTATGTATGTCCAGCCTATTTTACCCTATTTTATGTTTATTGTAGGGGTTTTGAAGTGTTTGGTCTTAAGATGGACGAGTGTGGGCCCGCAAGTGGAGTTTTAACGAGATTGGGCCTCGATTTGAAGTGTTACAGCTGACAATGGGCCTGTTATCCACTCTGGGTTACTCAGTGTCAGCACTGTTTCGGAAATTAAGAGCCCTCCGGCTCCAACGCATTTTAAAAAAGGATATAACTATATTAGAAGTAGCTGGGGAGACTTGGTCAAGGGGAAAATACCTTTTATTTGAAGGATTAAAAGGGAAGAGTTATTATTGGAAATAAAATCAAGATACCTCTTTGAAGAAGAATTTGGTGATAGAAAAGGAGACCACCATATCCTATAAAAGGAGGGGGACGACCAGCGCCCAGAATACCAATTTTTCTTCCTTCTCTCGAACCTCTTGGGATTGACAACCCCAAGAGTGTGCTTTGTTTTCTCTCAATTCAAACTCTAGATTTAGTAGATTTTAGATAATTTCTTAGTTTTCATAAATCTTAGATTAATTACTTAGTAGTTCTTAGTTTATTTTCTCGCCTAGACGATGTTAATCTTCTTCGATTAATTAGTAAGTTTTTAATTTCCTTGCTTAATTAGTTTAATTTATTTCTCATACTTCTTAAATATATGCTTGTTAGAAATTCTTATTAGAATAATTGATCTCCC
>BMAC01000606.1:479494-492977 GCA_014905375.1 Phtheirospermum japonicum | reverse complement strand
AAATTTAAAAAATTCAAAAAAAAAAAAAAAAAAAAATAGGATTTGTAAAATTAGTAAACAATAGAAACGAATCCCATCATTTCACGACCAGGGGGAGGAGGGGTGCGTCTCGGCGTCGTGGGACCACGGGAGTCAAGCGTCGATCGTCTAGGACGCGTTTTCTATTTTTTTTCGATTTTAGATGAAAAATGGAAAAAAAACTCGAAAAAATAAAAAAATTAGTAAAAAAATAGAAAACGAATCCCATCATTTCACGACCGGGGCGGGGAGAGGTGCGCCTCGGCATCATGGAACCACGGGGGTCGGGCGTCAATCGCCTAGTAGGCGTTTTCTATTTTTTTCGATTTTAAATGAAAAAAAAACTCGAAGAATTCGAAAAATAGTAAAAAAAACCCAAGAAGTTACAACCGGGGCGGGGAGGGGTGTGCCTTGGCGTCCCGGAAAACAAATCCTATTTTTTTATTTTTTTTTCTTTTTTAGTTTGAATTTTTTTAAATTTAAAATTTTCGAGGGAATCCATAATCCCTCGGTTGGAGGGGTGCGCCTTGGCGTCGTGGAACCACGAGGGTTGGGCGTCGATCGACGCCCAACCCTCGTGGTTCCACGACGCCAAGGCGCACCCCTCCAACCGAGGGATTATGGATTCCCTCGAAAATTTTAAATTTAAAAAAATTCAAACTAAAAAAGAAAAAAAAATAAAAAAATAGGATTTGTTTCCGGGACGCCAAGGCACACCCCTCCCCGCCCCGGTTGTAACTTCTTGGGTTTTTTTTACTATTTTTCAATTTTTCGAGTTTTTTTTTCATCTAAAATCGAAAAAAATAGAAAACGCCTACTAGGCGATTGACGCCCGACCCTCGTGGTTCCATGATGCCGAGGCGCACCTCTCCCCGCCCCGGTCGTGAAATGATGGGATTCGTTTCTATTTTTTTACTAATTTTTTTATTTTTTCGAGTTTTTTTTCCATTTTTCATCTAAAATCGAAAAAAAATAGAAAACGCGTCCTAGACGATCGACGCTTGACTCCCGTGGTCCCACGACGCCGAGACGCACCCCTCCTCCCCCTGGTCGTGAAATGATGGGATTCGTTTCTATTTTTTACTAATTTTACAAATCCTATTTTTTTTTTTTTTTTTTTTTGAATTTTTTAAATTTAAAATTTTTTTATAATAATTGGTTTATTTATTTGTCTTTTCATTAATGATTTTTTTCAAATTTTTGGGAATCTTAAAAATTGAACAGGAATTAAAATTAAAATTGAAAATAAAAATTAATAAAAAATATTAAAACCGAGGGGACAATCCCTCGGTAATCCCTCGGAAAAGTTAAAAAAAAATTATTAAAAAAACATAAATCGAGGGGATTCTCCCATCGGAAATCCCTCGAAAATATCAAAAATTCGAGGGAATATTTTACCCTCGGAATTTCGAGGGAATACAAAGCCCTCGATTTTCCTGGGGAAACATTCCCTCGGTTTTCCCTCGGTTTTTCCGAGGGTTGCACGGAGATTTTTCCGAGAGAATGTTTCCCTCAAAATTCCCTCGGTTTAAGATTTCCGAGGGAATTTCTCCCTCGGTTTTGCCCAAAATCGAGGGGTTTTACCTCAAAATCGAGGGAAAAATCCCTCGGAAATCTGTTTTTTTTTTTTATTATTATTTTATTTGTAGTGTCAACAGGAAGTGTATTCCTCCTTGCATATGGGGATGATATCCTTGTGACCAGCAATAATGATGCTATGATTGAGAAGATCATCACTGGATTGAGAACATATGTTTCCCTGAAAGATCTTGGCTCTCCTCATCATTTTCTTGGATTAGAGTTGTCTCCTACACAGAATGGTATGTTTGTTGGTCAAATTAAATATATCAAGACTATTCTTAAAAGGGTCAACAAGGCTGACTGTAAAGGGATAAGCAGTCCCATGGTTATAACTCCTGTCCTGTCTAAATACCAAGGCCAACCAATTGATAATGCTACTTTGTATAGACAAGTAATTGGTGCTCTCCAATATGTCACCATAACAAGGCCAGAAATATCTTATCGTGTCAATAAATACAGCCAGTTCATGCAGTCTCCTATGCACACTCATTTGAAGGCAGTCAAGAGAATACTCAGATACTTGAATGGTAATATCAATCATGGCTTAAACTTTTTCAAAGGCAATAATCTGGAGTTAACAGGCTTTGTTGATTACTATTGGGGATAAGATATAGGTGATAGAAAATCAACCACTGATTTCTGCATTTATCTTGGCAGCAATCTCATTTCTTGGAGCAGCAAGAAACAAAGAACTATAGCTCATTCCAGCACTGAAGCAGAGTGTAGAGCATTAGCTGCTGCCACATGTGATATCATCTGGTTGAGATCCTTACTAGCCAAATTAAGATGTTCTCAAGGATCTCCTACTACTATTTGGGTTAACAATTTAGGGGATATCCTCTTATCACTCAATCTTATTCATCATCCAATGGTAAAGCATGTGGGGATTAGTATCCATTTTGTTCGAGAAAAAGCTGCTGCCAAAATTATTTCTGAACATCACATACCTACTATGCACCAAACTGCATATATTTTGACTAAGACTCTTAGTGAACAATTTTTTACTCGTTTCAAGAGCAAGCTTATAGTGGGACTAAAACTGAGTACGAATTGAGGGGGTATATCAGAATATATGCATGCATGGGTTTCATGCATACACATGCACATTCAAGAAGATAAATTCCTGATAATCGTTGGAGTGGCCCTCCTGCACATCACAACTGTAATTATAGCTGTTGTTTGTCTTTATATTTGAGCGGATGTTATTGAAACATGTGTGATATTCTAAGTTGTTTTATTAGTGGATATATATCCCCACCACCTTGTAGTTTGTATTTAATGTTATAACTAGTTACAAAATCCGAGCACAAACAGGGAATCACAAAACTGGAAAAAATAGAACAGAAAACAAATAAAAGTCGAGTCGAGATTGAATCTCTCTCCGCAAAACGAATTTGCCCCGGTAGTGCTTCGTCGGTTTTGGAAAATCGTTCCCAAAGATGAAACGACTATGTCTTTGGTTTTAACCGCACCGTTAGAAACCAAAACTCCGGCGACTGGTTGAATTCGGACTGAGCTAAGAAATAAAAAATATGCAGACTGATATGTATGTTGTATGATTTCAGGAGTTCTGTTGTTCATGCGAGTATGGAAAGTGAAATGTACTGGAGCTACTCACCCTTTTATAGGGTAGCTACCTGGGAGGTTACAGCCTACTTCATGACGTCCTTAAAGGAGTCATTAAGTCATTCAAACAAGCAGTCATCTGGCAGCATGAACCTGGACGGGTTCAGCGTGCAGATACATTGCATGTTTGAATTCAAATGTTTGGAAACGTTTCATAACGGTTAGAAGAGTTCAAAAGCTAAACCAGGTGCGTGTAGGTTCAAAAAAGAAACCAGGGCTGAACCAGAACCCGAACCCCACACGGACCACCTCAATCGGGACCAATTGCCCAAGACCCAAGTCCCAGGCCCAGGCCCAGAGCCCAGGACCCAGGTCCGAGGTCCGGGTCCGGGCTCGGGCTCGGCTCCGCCATCGGCTTTGCCGAAGGCGGACTGGCGAACCCAAGTCCAAGAGCCCGCGTGAGCTTTCGTTTACACAAAGCCCACAACACTCTCTAACCCACTTGATGTACATTAAAAAAATGTAATCATTTTTAAACTCTCTTCCACATTGACTAACCTTCAATGTGGGATAACCGATAAATCATTAAAGCGAACCGTTCAACTTCCAAGCATCATTTCTCAATCTTCATAAATGGATTTGAGAAATTCAAAATGCTATGATATTCTACACGACACGTAGAATAATCCTATATAATTCATTAACATGAATTATCGTTGTACCATTTAATTAGAATTAATCTAATTTACAAAAATCCCCCACATGAGTGAGAAACTCCAAAAACGAATGCATGAATGCAAATACATAGCTCAATCCTTAATAGACAATAGAAAATAGGGATAGGTGGCTTTTGGCCTTGAACCCTCCTTAGTTAATACTACCGAGCATACCGGCGGATTAGTGAACATAATTCTTGAACTATTCCCTTTTGTGTATACTAGACAATAGTACTAACCCACTAAGGTCTTAAAATTCTTCCGTTCTCACGTTTGTGTCCGTTTCTGGCCATGGACAACTTCTTTGGATTCATAAGCTTCAGTAGAAGCAGCCCTCACTTCTCGCTTACACAGGTGATTCTTCAAATCAACATTCTGTCATACTCAAGTCAAAGACCTGCACAAGAATCATTAAAAATCAGAGATTTATCCTCACCACGTGACAAATTATAAACTCTACTTTTGCAATTTAAGGAATAGGGTTGTAGAGTTTAACTTACCCAGACTTTTGTAGTTTAGTTTTCCTATTGAACCAAGTTTGTGGGATCTCCACTCATCATGGTTGGGTTTCCACTACAATCATCTTCAAGATGTGGATTTTACTCCCATTCCTTCCAACAACTTGTACATCTGATCTCGAGCTATGTTCTTAGTGAATGGATCCGCTAGATTATCTATCGACCTTACATAGTCAACTGAGATAATCCCACTCGATAACAGATGTCTTACGGTGTTATTTCCCCGACGAATATGTCGAGACTTACCGTTATACAAACCACTTCTTGCCCTTCCAATAGCAGCTTGACTGTCGCAGTGAAGCATAACCGGCGGCACGGGTTTCTCCCAACATGGAATATCTTCTAAGAAGTTACGAAGCCATTCTGCTTCTTCACCTGATCTGTCCAAAGCGATAAACTCAGATTTCATGGTGGATCGGGCTATACATGTCTGTTTAGTGGATCTCCAAGAAACAGCTCCTCCCCCTATTACAAACACATATCCACTTGTAGACAATGAGTCTTTTGTGTCGGGTATCCAGTTTGCATCACAGTAACCTTCAAGTATCCTGGGGTATCTTCCATAATGTAGCCCAAAGTTCAAAGTATACTTTAAGTATCTCAAAACTCTCACAAGCGCTTTCCAGTGTTCTCCACTTGGGTTGCTTGTATATCGACTCAGTTTGTTTACCGAGCAAGCTAGATCAGGTCTTGTACAATTGGAGATGTACATCAAACATCCGATGATACTAGCGTAGTCCTTCTGAGTAACAGGGTCACCTCTATTCTTACTTAAGTGAACGTCGAGTTCCATAGGTGTCTTTGCTGGAAAATTATCGTGTGCATTGAATTTCTTGATCACTTTCTTAATGTAATGAGATTGTGATAAGACAATTCCATCTGAAGTTCTTATGATTCTTATGCTAAGAATAGTGTCCGCAACTCCCAGATTCTTCATGTCAAAATTTCTTTTTAGCATGAGTTTCGTCTCGTTAATCACTTGTATGTTACTACCCATGATTAACATATCATCTACATAAAGACATACTATAACAAATCTTTCATTAGTATTCTTAATGTATACACATTTGTCGCACTCGTTTATCTTGAACCCATTTGACATCATCACTTCGTCAAAATTTCAAGTGCCATTGTAAAGGTGCTTGTTTCAAGCCATATAATGACTTAACCAGTTTGCATACCTTTCTTTCTTGTCCAGGTTTAACAAAACCTTCGGGTTGTTCCATGTAAATTTCCTCTTCTAAATCGCCATTTAGAAAAGCTATTTTCACATCCATTTGGTGAATCTCAAGATTGTGCAAGGCAGCAATCGCTAGAAGCACCCGGATAGAGGTAATTCTCGTCACAGGAGAGTATGTGTCAAAGAAATCATAACCCTCCTTCTGGAGAAAACCTTTCACAACCAAACGAGCTTTATACTAATCGATTGATCCATCAGCTCTGAACTTTCGTTTCAGAATCCATTTACTCCCTAAAGGTTTACAACCTTCAAGTAAGTCAGTCAGAATCCACGTATAGTTCTGCATGATCGAATCGATCTCGTTCTGTACAGCTTCCTTCCAAAATGAACTATCAGTTCGTGAGAAAGCTTCTTTCAGTGAATTTGGTTCTTCGTCCAAGAGAAAAACCACATAGTCAGGACCGAAGTCCTTTGCAACTTTAGCTCGAGTGCTCCGTTTAGGAGTTAGAGCTTCAAGTTCTGAACTGGGTCGTTTGCGAGACTTAGGTTCAACCCCCACAAGTTCGTGACTTGTAGTTCCTTCAGCATTACCAGTGTTTGAACTGGATGCACCTTTATCCTTACAAGGATAGATGTCTTCAAAGAATATTGCATTCCTTGACTCAATGGTGGTTCCGACATTCATGTCTGGAGCATCCGACCTATGGATTATAAACCGATAGGCGCTGCTATTCAGTGCATAACCAATAAAGATACAATCAACCGTTTTGGGTCCGATTGTCACTTGATTCGGTAGAGGCACTTCTACCTTCGCTAAACACCCTCACACTTTGAGGTATTTGTAAGAAGGTTTCTTTCCTTTCCACAACTCATAGGGAGTTTCGTCCCTTCCTTTAAGTGGAATCTTATTGAGGATATAGTTAGCTGTTAAAACAGCTTCCCACCACATGTTCTGAGGTAACCCAGAACTAATCAACAACGCATTCATCATRTCTTTCAAAGTACGATTCTTGCGTTCTGCAACTTTGTTCGATTGAGGTGAGTACGGAGCTGTAGTTTGATGAATTATGCCACTTTCATTGCACAACTCCTCAAACGGAGCTATGTATTCCCCTCCTCTATAACTTCAGATAGATTTGATTTTGCAGTTAAGTTGATTTTCGGCCTCATTTTTGAAGTTCTTGAAAGCTTCAAAAGCCTCATCTTTACCTCTTAAAAGATAAAGGTAACAGTACCTTGTGCAATCGTCAATAAAAGTAATAAAATACTTTTTACCACCTCTAGTTTGCACAAAATTTAAATCAAATACATCTGTGTGAATTAATTCTAAAGGTGTCGTGCTCCTTTCTACCGATTTGAACGGCAACTTAGTCATTTTTGCTTCTACACAAATTTCACACTTACTTTTATTAACAAATTCATTTACCTTAAGTAAATTGAGATTTGATAAACGTTTTAATGCATTTAGATTAACGTGACCTAATCTACAATGCCATAAACTAGAGCACTCAGTCAAGTAAGAGGAATCAGAAGAAATTTTATTAATAATTTTTTTGGGCGTATAGCCATTACACTTAGTTTGAACAGACCATCTTTAAGGTAACCCTTACCTAGAGGTGTCCCAAACTTAGACAACACAAACTTACTATCCTCAAATACAAGTCTAAAGCCACGACTAACTAGTATTGAACCAGAGACTAAGTTCTTCCAGATGTCCGGAATGTGCAGCACCTCATTCAGAGTGATCTCCTTGCCGGAAGTCATTTTGAGGACAACCGTACCAGTACCAGCAACTTCTGAAGAAGCTTGATTTCCCATGTTCAACTCCCTTCCCTCACAAGGAAGGTATTTGGAGAACAAGCTCCGATCGGCACACACATGGGCGGTTGCAGCAGTGTCGATGAACCATTGACCACGGTTCTCGATCATGTTAGCTTCTTCAGTGATAACCGCAACGAGGTCATCACTAGTCAGCTCCCTCTCGGCTAGTTGGGCACTCGGCTTGACCTTTTTCTGCTTAGACCTGCGACAGTTCTTAGACATATGTCCAGGATAACCGCAATTGTAACAACTGCCTTCGAACTTCTTAGAAGAGGGAGTTTTAGGCTTTGAGTTGCCGGGACGCGGCCTCTTCTTTGAGGTCTCACCTCGTTCAAGATAGTTCACCCGAGGTTCATCCGAATTTTTATATTGAACACGAACTTCGAATTCAATTCGTACCTTCCGGATAACGTCTTTAAGAGACATCGCCTTTCGTTTATGTTTGAGGTACGTCTTGAAATCTTTCCAGTTAGGTGGAATCTTGTCAATCATGGCAGCGGCCGTGAAAGCATCCGGGAGAATCATCCCCTCGGCGTGGACATCATTCACCAGCATTTGGAACTTTTGAACTTGTTCCAAAACCGGGCGAGAGTCCACCATCTTGTAMTCCATGAAGTTCGTGACTACAAATTTCCTAGTTCCAGCCTCGTCGGAACTATATTTTTTCTCAAGTGCCTCCTAAATTTTCTTGGTGGTCTTTACATCTGAGTACACATTACTCAGGCTATCTTCTAGGCTACTTAAAAGAAAACCTTTACATTGATAGTCCCCATTGTGCCAATTATCATAGGCAGCGTGAACATGGAAGCTGGTCTCGTCCTTGTCCGGAGTAGGTGGTTCATCTTCCTTCACGAAGTTGGCGAAACCAAGAATCGTGAGGTAGAACAGCATCTTTTGTTACCACCTCTTGAAACCTTCCCCATTAAATTTTGGAGGCTTCTCCGCCGCGGGCATGATCCGTGAGGAGTGCACCGGAGCGGTCATTGTTGGGACAAAGGTCCCCATCATACCCGTTGAATGGGTAACAGAAGAGTACGTCGGCGGAGCCGTAGTGAACATACTTGGAAACGAAGTTCCCGTCATCACGGAGGAATGGATTCCAGCCGAAGTCGATATATTTTGGACCGAAGTCCCATCCCATAAGAGAATGAACCAGCAGCCGAAGCTGTGCTTGAGAACAAGCTCAGAACCGTGGTTCGCGTCATCCCAGAAGGATGGATCTCAGCCGAAGCTGACACAGTGTGGACCGAAGTCCCCATCTCATAAGGGAACGATCCCGAGTTCGGATTGGTTGCCGAGAAGCGCCTCGGCAGTGTATCCAGTAGGGTGTCGATGGTTCCTTGGTTAAAGACAAATCCAGGTTGAGTAGTGTTCAAGATTAGCGTAGACATGCCAATCGTCATGGTGTCCATAACTGCGGGGGCAGTGGTCGTCGCCGAAATGGTGGAGGTGATGGACGGAATAGTGTCGCTCGTCGGAGTGCTGGATGTTGACATCTCTCTTTTCCAGTCAGGGATTACAAATTACAAATAATAAAAATTACACACAAAAATTCATTTTGCGATTGTTATAACTAGTTACAAATTCCGAGCACAAACAGGGAATCACAAAACTGGAAAAAATAGAACAGAAAAAAAATAAAAGTCGAGTCGAGATTGAATCTCTCTTCGCAAAACGAATTTGCCCCGGTAGTGCTTCGTCGATTTTGGTAAATCGTTCCCAAAGATGAAACGACCACGTCTTTGCTTTTAACCGCACCGTTAGAAACCAAAGATCCGGCGAACTGGTTGAATTCGGACTGAGTTAAGAAATAAAAAATATGCAGACTGATATGTATGTTGTATGATTTCAGGAGTTCTGTTGTTCATGCGAGTATGGAAAGTGAAATGTACTGGAGCTACTCACCCTTTTATAGGGTTGCTACCTGGGAGGTTACAGCCTACTTAATGACGTTCTTAAATGAAGTCATTAAGTCATTCAAATAAGCAGTCATCTGGCAGCATGAAACTGGACGGGTTCAGCGTGGCAGATACATTGTATGTTTGAATTCAAAATGTTTGGAACATTTCGTAACGGTTAGAAGAGTTCAAAAGCCTAAATCAGGTGCGTGTAGGTTCAAAAAAAGAAAGCAGGGCTGAACCAGAACCCGAACCCCCACACGGGACCCACCTCAATCGGACCAATTACCCAAGTCCGGGCTCGGGCTCGGCTCCGCCGAAGGCAAGGACTGGCGAACCCAAGGTCCAAAAGCCCGCGTGAGCTTCGTTTACACAAAGCCCACAACACTCTCTAACCCACTTGATGTACATTAAAAAAATGTAATCATTTTTAAACTCTCTTCCACATTGACTAACCTTCAATGTGGGATAACCGATAAAGCATTAAAGCGAACCGTTCAACTTTCAAACATCATTTCTCACTCACCAATAAATGGATTTGAGAAATTGAAAATGCTACGATTATATACATGACACGTAGAATAATCCTATATAATTCATTAATATGAATTATCGCTGTACCATTTAATTAGAATTAATCCAATTTACAACATTTAATCAATGCAGTCAAACAATTCCTTAATCAAGAACACAGACATGTCACTATCCTTCAGCCTTGTTTGCAGCTTTAGCTCAGCAATGTTTCTCCTTTAATATTGTACGTGCACGGGTTTTCTTCTTTGATGTGCACCTATGAGAGAATGAGTCGGTATTGAGGGGTAAGAATTACATCGTGTCTGTATATCTCTCACCTTTTTTTTCGTAGATGATAGCTCAATCTTGTTTTGGGCCAAGGAGAGTGACTGCATACAAATCCGAAACTGTCTGAATGTTTATGCCAAGGCATCCGGGCAACTCATTAATTTCAAAAAGTCAACTCTTACGTTTAGCCTGAATACCAAGTCCGGGAGAGTGGAGTTATTAAGTCTTTTCTTGCGATTCATGTTATTAAAGGTCACGAGCTTTATTTGGAGCTACCTAAATTCACTCTTAAAAATAAAGGGCTACAATTTAACTATATCAAATAGAAAGTAATCAAATGCATTCACGGATGGAATAATCGTCTTTTCTCAGCCAGTGGAAAAGAAATTCTTATTAAACTGGTGTTTCGAGTGATTCCCTAGTATGCCATGTCTTGTTTTAGATTGCTCATGTTAATGTTCAATGAAATCGAAAGCGAATGAGCTAAGTTTTGTTGGGGATCCATGAACGGCCGCAAGAAGCTCCATTAGAAAACATGGAGTGTGTTATGCAAGCCAAAATGTGAAGGGGGTTTGGGATTTTGAAAACTTGAGTCTAGTGGCCAAACAACTGTGGCGAATAATTATTAATCTAGAAGCAGTTGTTTCCCGGGTAACTAATGCCAGGTATTTCAAACATGGCGATATCATGGCGACCAAGCAAGGCAATCGATCATTGTTCATTTGGAGATCACAAATGTGGAGTAGATGTTAGCTTCAATCGGGTTTGCATTGGAGAATTTGAGATGGTAGGCTGGTGGCTATCTAAAAAGATAAGTGGTTGCCTGGGTTTAATTCGGAGGTTCCCCAGGCCTACTCAACACATGATTCTTTAAAGATGTGCGAATTAATTTCTCATGGACAATGGAATTCCTACCTGATCTCATCCAGTTTTACACCTTTCTTTGCAAAGGGAATTTTGAATATTCCACTTCCTTCGACTCCACAAGAGGACTCCTAATTTTAGATTAATGATAGCAAGGGTAGTTACTCTGTAAGAAGTGGATACAAAGTAGCGATTGGATTTTTTAATACCCATGAATTCTGATTAGAACGCCTGACTAAAGAATGTTGGGATTTCATTTGGTCCACAAATATTCCTCCAAAAGATCAAATTTTCTAGTGACGACTTTCCGACGATTTCATCCCTGCAGAAAATAACCTTAGACTTCAACATATCTGATAAGTAGAAAAATGCGCATGTTTTTAAGTGTTAAAATTATATATTTATATGAATTTTATTTATTTGTGCCGTTGATTTTTCTTCTTATCTGCACATTTGATCTATGATAATTTAATATTAGAACTTATATTTATTTAAGTAATTTTGAAGTATTTTGGACTTAACATAGGCGAATGTGGGCCTACGAACGGACTTACATAGATATTGGGCCTCGATTTTGACGCAGTGACCGCTGACACTGGGTCCGTCTTTCACATTGGGTTACCCAGTGCCAAACCAAGGCCCAGAAAACTGAACAGGCCCAGCTCTAAATCCTTTAAAATAGTTAGTTGCGTACAACAGCAGCCCTATAGAAGGGATAGATAGCAAATACACAACAGAATAAAGGTGTGAGAGCAAGAGAAAATAAAGAGAAGATTACGAGAGAACGGATTCGGACAGAACATGAAGAGTAGTGAAGTTCTTCAACGGTGGATCGCTACGTTTGGAAATCCTCTACTCTTCTTCATTTGTTTTTATTATAAACTCATGTCAATAATTATGTTGAAACAAGTTATGTTTGGCTAGTTCTTTTTATTCCGTTTCAAGGTGACGTTTGAAACGTATTTGATGAGATTGTGATTTAAATTCCATTACGTATTCTCTAATCGACTCTTTTGAATATTTTTATGTTATAAATTTAATTATTTTTATTATATGATTTCTTGATCTTAGTTTGGCCGACTAGATTAGGTTCTTATATAACTTATGCTATAATATGATTCGTAATCCATAATTATTGCGAATCTAATATCACAAGTAGCGAAGATTGAGTCTAGTCAATTGGATAACATAAATTCAATGGCTCTCAGGTCGAGCTTATGACCTTAATATCTTGTTTATTCCATCGTTTTAGTTTCAATGCGTCTAGAGTTATAGATTTAAAGAGCTTATTTTAAATCACTAACCTATATAGGTTTGATTAAAGAGCCTGTTTTAATTGAATAAAATTAAAAAGTGATAGGGGTTAACAAAGCTTGTTGTTGGCTTCATAATAGGAATTCAAGGGATTAGATGAGAGTTTAATGTTAAATTAAAATATAATTAAATCAAAACGTGGATAAACGGACTAAGAACAGGAATTCTTCTTAATTTGAAATATTTAGTTTTATTATATTTTTTATAGTTTAGTTGATTATATTTTAAATTATATTTTTGCTTTAGTTTAGTTATTATTAGTAGTAGTAGATTATCTTTTCAACCAAACCCCCCATTATATATTTAGTTAATTACGTCGATTGCGTACGAATAATTTTATCACTCTATGTGGGATCGACCCTTATTTGCCATTTCTACAAAATAGTTGAGGTAAAAAAAAAGTTATTTAATTTACTGTGTTTCGACAACACACCAATATCTTCACATAGGGCTCGTGTAAGTGTTGTGTCTTTGGAAAGGATTCTACTGCCCATGCTCTTTTTAAATGCCCTTTTGTTCAACACATTTGGAAAACTAGCTAGTTCTACAACCTGATAAAAGTGATTCAAGGAGAGGCCACCATGGAGGTACCAACTTGCACTGGAAAATGTGGACTATTTGGTCTGAAAAACAACACTTACTCCACTTGTCAGCTTCAGCTCAGTGGCCTATTCGGTTGCTTGAATTTTAAACGAACGAGGCAATTTCTACTGGGAGGGGCATGGAAGGTGATAGAAGACACATAATGGGATGCTCCGTTTGGAAGTCAATGCAAGTTTTATTGAGAAGAAAGTATTGGTTAAACTGTAATAAAACCACGGAATAACAGCAGGGATAATTCGAATTAATAGAAAAAAACAAATAGCAAGAACAGAAAATTAAATCAAGTTGAATCGTCGAGGCGAGCGAACTCTCTCCTTAAGATTCTTATTGCCCCGGACTACGTGCTCGCGGTTGAACAGCAATGAACCTCCCAAGATACAACGACGAACGGAGCTGGACGGAGCAATCGAACCAACACCCTGGCGAACGAGAACTGGGCGGACAACTGAGCAAAATCCTAATTGCGAACTATATGATGCGTGAGGCAAGTAGGATGATTATGAGATGCTTTGTGATTTTCGGATGCAGAAATACACTGCAGGAGGGGGGTATTTATAGTTGCAAAAGGATCACAATTAAGGTAGGAAATCGCAGGAATTAGGA
>BMAC01000606.1:409042-478855 GCA_014905375.1 Phtheirospermum japonicum | reverse complement strand
ATGAAGCTCGTTTTCGAAAATAACGAACTTACCACATTTGGAATAATGGACCAAAGTTACCAAAAATAACCTTCCAAATATCCAAATCCCCAACAATCCCCCACATGAGTGTAGATCAATGTTATGATGCATGTGACTCAATTGCTCAGTTTCCACATGAAACGTTACCACATCTGGACAGGTAGCTTTTGAKTTTGAACCTTTCCGTAGTGAAATACCATCGGATAAACCCACGGCCTAGTTGACTGAGTCATTGAACTATTCCGAGTCCGAGCCTACCGAGACAATGATACTCACATAGTAACGCTTGCGCTAGTTCTGCAAGTTCTATGTTGTGTCCATTTTGGCCTTGGACACTCTTGGATTCGCAAGTGCTTCGGGCGAGGCGGCCACTCCTCTACACTTGAATAGGTGACCTTGTCTATCAMAAGTATCCTGCTATWCTCCACCTTTAAAGGTATAGATCGTCATTAAAAGTCAAAGACTTACCCTATGCCACGGTCATCAGGATATCACTTGGATATGCTCTCTAGGGAAATAGGTTTAGCTCATGGCTAGGCACCAAGTGTTCGTAATAGAACYHTRRYAAMTTTAGTTGGCCACATTGAACCAAGTTCTTGGGATCTCCAGTCATCATGGTTGGGTTTCCACTAAGGACCATTCTTTTGTGTGGACTTTAAGCCCATTCCCTSTAGCATTATATAGAATTGATCTCGATTTATACTTTTCGTAAACGGATCCTC
Source organism: Phtheirospermum japonicum (assembly GCA_014905375.1). Lineage (NCBI taxonomy): Eukaryota > Viridiplantae > Streptophyta > Magnoliopsida > Lamiales > Orobanchaceae > Phtheirospermum > Phtheirospermum japonicum. Next base: position 478,112 of record BMAC01000606.1, on the reverse strand, counting down.
TAGATTCTCCTTTGACTTCACATAGTCAATGGACATAARACCTCTTGAGATCAATTCTCTAACGGTATTGTGTCTCCGACGAATATGTCGAGACTTACCGTTATACATCTCACTATAAGCCCTTGCGATYGCAGCTTGATTATCGCAATGTATCATAATCGGTGATACTGGCTTACTCCAACATGGAATATCCTCGAGGAAATTTCGAAGCCACTCAGCTTCTTCACCAGCCTTATCCAAGGCTATGAACTCTGACTCCATGGTGGACCGGGCTATGCAAGTCTGTTTCGTAGACCTCCAAGACACAGCTCCTCCCCCAATGGTAAACACGTACCCACTTGTGGAGTGTGAATCCTTGGAGTCCGATATCCAGTTAGCATCGCAATACCCTTCCAGAACACCTGGATACCTTGCATAATGCAGCCCATAACTCTGGGTATATCTCAAGTATCGCAATACTCTAATTAACCCAGCCCAATGAGTACTGTTTGGATTACTCGTGAACCTACTAAGTTTGTTCACCGAATAAGCTAGATCAGGCCTTGTACAATTTGTAAGGTACATCAGACTTCCAATGATCCTAGCATAATCCAACTGCGTCACTGGATCACCTTTGTTTTTCACCAAACGAAGGTTATCGTCAAAAGGGGTTTTGGCAGTTTCACTATCCAATGCATTGAACTTCTTAAGAACGTTCTCAACATAGTGAGACTGAGACAAAATTATGCCATTCGAATTTCTTATGATCTTGATCACAAGAATCACATCCGCTAACCCCATATCTTTCATGTCAAAGTTGTCTTTCAACATATTCTTGGTATTAGTGATCACATCACTTGAATCACTCAGAATCAACATGTCATCAACATACAGACACACAATGACAAATGAACCAAGCATGTTTTTCACATAAACACACTTATCACATTCATTTATGCGAAAGCCATTGGATATCATCACAGTATCAAACTTGATATGCCACTGCTTTGGTGCTTGTTTCAATCCATACAGCGATTTAACAAGTCTACACACCTTTTTCTCTTGTCCCAGAACTACAAACCCTTCGGGTTGCTCCATATAGATCTCCTCATCTAGCTCACCATTCAAAAAGGCTGTTTTCACATCCATTTGATGTATCTCAAGATTGTGCAATGCAGCAATCGCCAAAATTACTCTTATCGAAGTAATTCTCGTTACTGGTGAGTAGGTATCAAAGAAGTCATATCCTTCCTTTTGTTTAAAGCCTTTGGCCACTAGCCTTGCTTTATACTTATCAATAGAGCCATCAGCTCTATACTTCTTTCTAAGAACCCACTTACAGCCAAGGGGTTTAGTTCTTTGAGGAAGATCCACCAATTCCCATGTATAATTATGCATGATGGAATCTATCTCCGAATTTATCGCTTCCTTCCACAAAGAAGCATCCGGACTGGACAATGCTTCTTGAATGGACCGAGGTTCGTTATCTAACATATAGATCATGAACTCTGGACCAAACGTCTTTGCAATTTTAGTCCTCTTGCTTCGCCTTAGTTCACCATCATCACTTGTTTGTGATGCATCCCGAACTTCAGGCGGCTCGTCTTCACGAGTTCTCTTCAAAAGAGCCTCCTTGTTCCTATCCTTGTAAGGATATATGTGTTCAAAAAACACCACATTTCTAGACTCTATAGTAGTCTCCTCAACTACATCAGGTACCTCAGACCTGTGCACTAGAAATCTATATGCGGAGCTATTCTTTGCATATCCAATGAAGATGCAATCAACCGTCTTTGGTCCTATCTTCATTTGCTTTGGTTCAGGCACCATCACCTTAGCCAAACACCCCCACACTTTAAGATGACAGTAGGCCGGAGCCTTTCCTTTCCATAGTTTGTATGGAGTCTTGTCTCTACCCGTGTGGGGTAACCGATTCAATAAATAATTGGAAGAGAGAATCGCCTCCCCCCACATGTTAGGGGGCAGTCCTGAACTAATTAGAAGGACATTCATCATCTCCTTCAAAGTTCGATTCTTGCGTTCAGCAACGCCATTCGATTGAGGTGTATATGGAGCAGTTGTTTGATGAATTATACCATATTCAGCACACAACTCTTGGAACGGAGAAACGTACTCTCCACCTCGATCACTCCGAATTGCCTTAATTCGTGAGTTCAATTGATTTTCAACTTCATTCTTGAAGATTTTAAACGCATCAATTGCTTCATCCTTGCCACTCAACAGATATACATGGCAAAACCTTGTGCAATCATCAATAAAAGTAATGAAATACTTTTTACCACCTCTAGTTTGCACAAACTTCATATCAGAAATATCAGTATGAATTAACTCTAGAGGATTCGAACTTCTTTCAACCGAGTTAAAAGAGGCTTTCGCCATTTTCGCTTCAACACAAATTTCACACTTGTGTTTTGATTCGAATTTATTTAGTAAATTCGCCTTTACCAATTTTTTAATTGATTTCATGTTAACGTGTCCAAGTCTAACATGCCACAAATCACATGACTCAACAATARACGAAGAAGCAATGACTTTATTATTAATAACTGGGCGTTTAGCCATTACATTCAACTTAAAGAGTCCCTTCTCGAGGTGACCTTTAGCTAGAAACTTTCCACTCTTAGTGAGAACAACTTGACCAGACTCAAACACTAGTCTAAACCCATGCTGGACAAGCAGGGACCCAGAAACAAGATTCTTCCTAATATCAGGAACATGCAGCACATCCTTCAAAGTCAATTCCAGACCAGACGTCATCTTTAGCAGCACCTTTCCAACTCCGGCAACTTCAGCAGTCGATGAATTACCCATATGGAGACTCCTTTCAGAAACAGTGGTATAGTCAGAAAATACCTCTCGATCAGAGCAAACGTGACAAGTGGCTCCAGTGTCTATGAACCACTCTCTTGGATTGTCTACCAAGTTAGCCTCCATYACCACCGCGCAAAGARCTAGRTRGGACATCTCTTCAGTGATGACATTGGCTGCATTCCGATTGTCCTTGCGTGGTTTTCGGCACTCTTTCTTCGTGTGTCCAGGCTTACCACAGTTGTAGCAGTTGCCTTCGAACCTCTTGGCCGTTTTCTGATTCACCTTGCCTTTGCCTTGGACTTGGTGCTTGCGCTTTTTCCCAGAATCAGCTTCTGCCAAGTGAGCTTGTGCCTCCATCATTGAGGTCTTGCCGTACTTCGTCGCGGATTGTCTATTTCCTTCCTCGACACGTAGCTTCACAATAAGCTTCTCCAAAGACATTTTCTTTGACTTGTGCTTGAGATAGTTCTTGAAATCTCTCCAACTCGGTGGTAGCTTCTCAACAATAGCCATCACTTGGAAGGTTTCGCACACTTGCATGCCTTCAGCATGTATACTTTYKAAAATCATTTGCAACTCTTSGAGCTGACTCATCACAGTTTTCGAATCAACCATGACAAACTCCAAGAAKCGTCCGAKKATAAACTTCTTAGTGCCGACGTCATCCACCTTGTACTTATTTTCCAAGGACGTCCATAGTTCTCTAGCGGTACTCTTGACCGAACTATAGACCCCATACAACGCATTGTCCAATCCGTTAAGGATATAATGCCTGCATAGATAGTCCCCTTTGTCCACGCATCAAGGGCGACTCTACGATCAAAACTCGTATCTTCAGCACTCACAACAGGTGCATCCTCGATCAGAAYTCGAGACAAATTCAAAGTAGTTAAATAAAAACCCATTTTTTGTTGCCAAGTTTTAAAGTTATGGCCATTAAACTTCTCAGGGCGTTCGGCATGTGCAGCAACGGAAGCAGAAATCGCAGAACCGAACGGTAACGGGCCAGAACCGGATCCAAAGGTGAGTGGTGCAGATTGCGAGGGACCACCGATAAACGGGCCGGACGGACCGGCGCTGAAAGAAGGCATCGAGGAGCTTGTGTTCGCAGGCGCAGTCCCATTAGTCATGGCAGGCGTAGTCGAAGAGGTTGAAGCGGGCAATGTCGTATTGTTCATTGCAGACGTGGTATCCATTAATCCAAATTACAAATAAGAATCTTAAGCTATTGGTTAAACTGTAATAAAACCACGGAATAACAGTAGGGATAATTCGAATTAATAGAGAAAAACAAATAGCAAGAACAGAAAATTAAATCAAATTGAACCGTCGAGGCGAGCGAACTCTCTCCTTAAGATTCTTATTGCCCCGGACTACGTGCTCGCGGTTGAACAGCAATGAACCTCCCAAGATACAACGACGAACGGAGCTGGACGGAGCAGTCGAACCAGCACCCTGGCGAACGAGAACTGGGCAGACAACTGAGCAAAATCCTAATTGCAAACTATATGATGCGTGAGGCAAGTAGGATGATTATGAGATGCTTTATGATTTTCGGATGCAGAAATACACTGCAGGAGGGGGGTATTTATAGTTGCAAAAGGATCACAATTAAGGTAGGAAATCGCAGGAATTAGGATTCCTCATACAAGTCTAATTCCTATTCTTTCTCTCCAAGAAAGACTGGAATATTCTGGAACTGGTCCAAAACTAAAGCCCAGGCCCAGCTAGACTTAGAACCACGAACCACACTGCGCGAAAAATCGCGAGTATGGACGCGGGACGCGAGCCATGGGCCCGAGCCCGAGCCCGAGCCGAGCCGTGCCGAGCCGGCGGGCGGGCGGGTGGTGGCGCGCGTGTGGGGGGTTCCCCACCCCACTCAACTTGTAACCAATCCCCATTTCACTTCATTTAATAAAGCCTTTCTCAAATGGGTCTCCTTCCTATGTGGGACTTTCCATATACCAAATGGAAATCCCACACTCCCTTTTCAACTTCCATATTTACTTATTAAATGTCCAAATTTGAACATTGATTGCTCACTCATCCCAACATGGATTTGTGAAAGTAAATATAACACGTTCATCTACTCACAACGTAAATTAAGAATATGAAGCTCGTTTTCGAAAATAACGAACTTACCACATTTGGAATAATGGACCAAAGTTACCAAAAATAACCTTCCAAATATCCAAATCCCCAACAGAAAGGTCTATTTAGGGTGGGCTGGATCATTAAAAATACTAAAGGAAATTTTATTATTGCTTTTGGAGAAAAACTACACAACTGTCATACGGTGTTGGAGGGCGAACTTATTGCAATCATGAAAAGTTTGATTATTACTCATGCAAGAGCATTTTAAAGTTGCTTCAGATTCGTTTCAGGTAGTATACGCAGTTACCAACCTGAAAAACGATCTTGTAACTAACAAAATTTGGATTCAAGAGATCAAAAGCTTGCCGAAAGGTTTTATTGATAGCTATTTCAACCATATACTTAGATCTTTAAATGTTGTTGTACATAATATAACTCATTATGCTTGTACTTGCTCTTCTCCTTTTGGTTGAAGAATGACTTTTCTACTTGGGTGAAAAAACTTGTAACTTGAACTGTAGTTAATAAAGTTATAAGTTTATTAAAAGAAAAAAGAAAAAATGAAAAAAGAAGAAGAAGAATAAAGAAAGAAAGAAAGTGCTCCCCTGCCTGTTAAGGGCATTTTTTAAGTTCTCAACCACCCAATGATCCACTGTCACCCCACGTCATCCCAACCCCAATATCCAATCAATTAAACACACCTAATCAAGTGACATATTAGTTTCACATGCAAGTAAGATTGATAATATATGACCATAAATAGATTAAACTGAGACCATTACAATACTTAGATACAGACCTAGATAGATTAAATAAAGTGTCTTCTTTGTAGAACTAAAGCTCCTCACAAAATATAGGAACTTCTACGAAGATGTCAAAGATGTAGCAAATGTACCATTCTTCATTTATTTAGAATTATTAGATTAAAGGTTAATTATGAATAAAAATAGATCAATGAATATAAATTAAGGGGGTGAGAAGCATGATACCTTTATGGTACCGTAATCAGTTCCCAAAATATATTTAGAACTAAGGTTTTAGCGATTTTGTAGTAAATTAAAATTCCAATTGAATTTTGACGATGATCTCCCGAACAAGGCGAATTCAATTCATACTTGTGTTTTTGTAATCGCACACGCGTAAATTTTATTTACAAAAATATCAATAAATAAAATATCATATAACTTATATAATCTCAACATATCCTTATTCACTCAATTGCTAAACACATCCATAGAATATAAAAACTGTTGCACACTCCCATTAAAAAACACAAACATATAATTTAATATTTTAAACATTTTTTTTCAACTATTCACCCTTGAAAATTATTCAACCTTCGCTTTTCTTTACAATAACATAAATTTTCAAACATAGCAAATAACCGACAATTGAAATGAAGAAAATATGGGAAATAATGCAAGCGATTCTTCATTTTTGTGCGATTAATTTTTGTTTTTGCATCCGTATTATTAAATTTGGTTTGGATTTAAAAACTCTATTCACGACCCGTTTGGCCCTAGTCGGGTGAAATTTTGAAGAAATTTTGCAAAAATTAGCCGAAAGTATCAACTGATTTCGGCCACTAATGGCCAAAATTTCTTCAAATTGGACCGATATAAAACCTTTTTTTGCATAAACTAATTTTGTAGTGTAAAAAAAAAACAAAAAAAAAAACAAAACACTTTCAGTAATAACCGACATATATCTTGAATAAATTTTAACCACGATTGATCAATTTTGTTGAGAAATTTATTTTTGGCAATAATTCCTATTTTGTTATTTGCCTTTCTTTGGCACAAAATAAATTAAGGAATTAGATTTAGGACAATTTTATGTTTCCTAGTTTATGAACAAGACTTTAATTATTCCTAAATTGTGTTTAGGATTTGTTTTTAGGATTTTACCAAGTTTGGGATTCTTGGTTGTCTATTTAAGACACAAGTAATCCTACACTTGTTTTCACGGTTTTGATTAGAGATTGACGCACGGATTTCTTGAGGAGAAGAACGCAAGACGCACGACGCAAGAAGATACTCAAGGAAGGAAGAACACGACATACTACTTGGAGTCAACGATCGTGATAAACAAGATCTTTGAAGTTGCGTAACCAACGGAGAAGATCTTGCTATTTCGACAACAAGTATTTAGTATCAAGTTTCTTGATATTTAGTTTTCATATATTACTTTATAATTGTGTATTGAACGTGAATTGAAAGTAATATAGTTTACGGGTTTGTACACCCAAGTTCACAAGTATTTACTTGTGAACTGAATTTGTTTAATCGTGTTCTCTATTTTTATTTTCCGCTGCACTTTTATATTCTGTTATCGATGTTGATAATCTGATGTTGATAATATTGATTAACAACATCGTGAAATCTGAGAATTATTCTTATATCCATAGACCTTCTAATTTTACAAATTTATTTCCGAAACCTAAATTTAAAAAATAAAAAATTAGATTCCAATAAATATTTTTCATGTTAAGTGCATTATAAAAAATTATAAATAATAAAAGTCAATATTTCAAACAAAAATTCGAATTTCAAAATATACTTGAAAAACGTAAAAATTTCTCTCTATCCCGCTTTCCTTCCTTTCTCTCTCTTTTTTTAAAAGATTGATATTGGGAGAATATGATTTATTGGGTTAAATGGTATTATAGATAATTCACCCTGTATATAGATAACAAAAATTTTGAAAACAAAAACATATTAATATATTAGGTAAATGATTGTTGCTAGCAAAAAGTCAAGTGCTAATAGAATTAGCCCAAAGAAATTTCAGTGAAAAAAACAAGATGGGCTTTTCTTTGTGGGACTTAGACAATGGTATAATTGGCCTTAAATCAGCCCAAATAAACCCTTTCTTCCCGAAAGGCCCAGACCCTTCTCGAACTGGAGAATTAACTGTCAAGGTCTCAATTGGTAGCTAGAATTCAATTCAGTCAATATATCAATTTCTCCTACTATAAACTTGATACCACCAAACCTTTTCCCCCAAGGAATCTGAAAATTCGCTTTCATATTATAAAGTTTCATCAAAAAAATCATTCAGTTCAAGGATCCAAATTGAGATCGATCAATTTTCGCGAGAGAGGGAATTTTTTTGGCCCAAATTTCAGAGATGGATTTCGAGCTGAGAATGGCAAGAGAGAAGCTGGAGAAAGAGCAGAAAGAGAGGAAAGAGAGAGCGAGATTGAGGCTGGAGCGAGAGAAGAAGTCCAAGCAAGAAGCCATTCGCCAGCGCCAAGCTTTAGACGAGGCTCAGCGACTGCGCCGCCTCGACGCCGCCGAAGCCCAAGCCAAGGTAACTGGTTCCTCTATTTTATCCTTTTTGCTTCATTTTAAGCCATGAATTGATTTTTTTTTCACGTTTTCTAGATTAATTGATCCTGGGGTTCTGTAAAAAAGTGATCTTTTGGGATACTAATTCTAAAGGTTTTGTACACGTATTTGGATATGAGGAGACGATTTGGGGGATTTTAAATCTCAAAATTCATATGTCTTTTTTCAGGCAGATCAGCTAACAGAAGAAAATCTACTCGCTGCTCGGGGTATCAATTTCTCTCGTATTCTAGAAGCTGTGCCCTATCAAGGCAACGGAGATAAGATCAAATTGCCGCCATCCTGTTTTACCAAGCTCTCCGAAGAAGGAGCTTTCGACAAGGGACCATTGCATTTCTCTTTATCCCTGGTTCACCACGGTGCAGAAAAAGAATCCAGGACAACACATGCCGGTGTCCTCGAGTTCACTGCCGACGAAGGCCTTGTAGCCCTCCCTATCCACTGCTGGAGTAACTTATTTCCCCTAGAGGCCCCAAATTCTGCTATGGTGGAGGTTTGCTACGTTTGGCTCCCGAAGGGCACTTACGCCAAACTTCAATCCGTCGAGCCCGGCTTTTCTGACATTCCCAATCACAAGGCTGTCCTCGAGACGGGCCTTCGCCAGCACGCCACCCTTTCACAAGGCGATATCCTTACCGTCAATCATGGTGTTTTGACGTACCATCTTCGCGTTCTTGAGTTGAAACCTTCTTATAGCATATCCGTTTTAGAAACGGATATCGAGGTTGACATTATCGGTCCCGAGTCTGCCGAAAGAGTTAACCAGTACTTGTTGAGACCCCTCATGTTAGGAAAACCCGAGCATGGAGTTATTGACGAAGGAGACTACACGTATTATAAATTCTCTTTGGATGACGATACTTGGAATAGAATTTCATCGAGGGAGATAAAAATCGTGGTTAATTTAGAATCACAGACGCAAGATGGAGATATCGACCTTTATGTCTCCAGGCATCCTCTTTTGTTCCCTACGTCGCATCAGCACACATGGTCGTCTCATGACATGGGTTCAAAAGCGTTGGTGCTTGGAGCGGAGGATCAAAACTTAGGACCTGGTCTTTATAGTATCGCTGTGTATGGGTTCAAAGGTACGTCTAAGTACTTGGTTTCTGTAAATGTTTCTGCACAGAAGCAAGGACAGCTTGCGACGTCTTCGACGTCGGTTCCTGATGTGGATACTGTAGAATGCCAGAACTGTAGACGTTATATACCTTCGAGGACCATTGCTCTTCATGAAGCCTATTGTGGTAGGCATAATGTTGTTTGTCAGCATGTTGGTTGTGGAGTTGTTCTTAGAGTTGAGGAGCGTGAAAGGCATGTGCATTGTGAGAAATGTGGTAAAGCTTTTCAACGTGAGGAGATTGAGAAGCACATGAAGGTGTTCCATGAGCCGCTTCATTGTCCTTGTGGGGTAGTTCTTGAGAAGGAGCAGATGGTAAGAATAAAAGCTTTTCTTTATTTCATTTTTTACTTGTTAATTTGTTTGATAATTTATTCATTAATTTCTGCTGGTAATGTGATGATCGACATGTTCGGTTTTAATTGGTGAATCTGATTGATGAAAATTTTGAGGTAATTATGATGTGCTAAACATCAGGGTCTAGTGATGTAGCTCTATGTTTATTCTGTGTTGTGTGTTGTGTTCTTTACTAGAGCTCTCAGAAGCAGCTTTATTTTTTTAACTTTATTAACTAATTTCTGGTAATGTGATGATTGACTTGTTCAGTTTTATTAAAAACACTCAAATAACTTGCGTAATACTTAGTAGAGAATGCTCGCAGTGAATCTGATCAATGGAGAGTTTTAGGTATTTGAATATTGGTGAAGCTATGTACAGAGTTGATATTTATCCTGTGTCCAGTTCTTCATTAGAGCTCTCAATTAAAGATTGTAGCTTTTGTTTGACATTGTTGTTGAATCACTTGTCTATTACATATTCCCAATGCCAATTGCATAGTTGTGATGCTCTAGGCCCAATACATGGAATATATTTAAAATCTGTTTTTGGGGTCTCCGTAAATCATTGACTATCCATGCCCCACTATTTCAGCGGTAAATTTTGTCAGTTGTTGTCATGACTTTTTCTTTTTTTAGTCTTGTAACACCTGCTGATATCTATGTACAATGATGATTCTTGGCAGGTGCAACACCAGTCCTCAGATTGCCCGTTGCGGCTTATTACATGCAAGTTCTGTGGAGATATGGTACAAGCTGGGACTTGTGCTGCAGATGCACGGGACCGAATTAGAGGATTATCAGAACACGAGAGTCTTTGTGGGTCCAGAACTGCCCCATGCGATTCATGTGGGCGTTCGGTTATGTTGAAGGATATGGATATTCACCAAATTGCTGTCCATCAGAAGAACTAATCTTGATTCCATATGTTTAGAGTTGGTCTTTTCTGGGTTAAGTCGTTGACCTTGAATATGTGACGGTGGTAATTTATGTGGGTTTGACAGCCTGCTCGCCATGATTTGAACCACGAAATATTTTTTATTATTCATCGTAATTTTCACCTTGTATACCTGTATGAAAAATGAAAAACTTGTCTGTGTTTGGCTCGTGGGCGTACCTTTATTCAAATTATGTGTATTTATTCATCCTGAAGAAGTGAATTGACTCGAGCCTATCTTCAAATTTTATGGATTCGGCATTACTACAGTTAGTATTAATGCTTGACCCTTGACGAACAATGTTTTGAACAGTTAGCATGTGAAAGAATGGAGTAGAATCAAATATGTATTATTATTATTATTATTATTATTAGAGTTTGAGTTATAGTGAGCATCTGATGTATTCAAGTTTAAGTTTAAAAATGATCAATTACATTTGCTTGTTTTCAAATCCCAATGGCAGAAACAAGAGAACAGAAGAAAAACATTCCGGTGAAAAACAAACTACTCATTCTAAATATATCCGAGCAACTTAAATACATCCATCAAAGGCCAATTCACCAAGATGAAGAAGACGAAACTAAGCACAAAAGCTGAAAACCACAATATGTATAACCTACACTGCCTAGTTGAGTTTCTTGTCTCCATTTGTCAAAGTTTGAGCTTTACGCTTACGAGTAATGGCCGTGAAATCAGGCTTTCCACATGGATTAACCCATTGCGAAAAGCCTGTCGCTTATTAAAAATGACCCCCTAGACAAAACTGCGATTAGAATTTACATCCATCAGAACCTCCCCATTCTCGTACAGATAAAACGGTTTGATGCACTGATGAGTCCAATCTCTATTGAATCACACCGATATCAAATGTTGAGAATTTTAGCCCAGGATTTCTCATTCTTCATTGCCCATAGGACAAGATAAGAGTTCGAGCTGACGAGGACACAAATATGATTGAATATCCTTTTGTTTACCTTCGTTTCGTTTGGCTAGAGAATAGTGAAAAAAAAAATTAGGGAGATGAAATTTTCTTGGTGAAAGTGACTGGATATAATTAGTATGGTTTTTGGTAAGTGATGATATATAAAATTTACCAATAAAACCTTTCTTAAATGGGAAATAGGCTGATGTTTGTGGAGACGAGAGAGACATGAAATAAAAAATAGAGAAATGATAGAAATTTTAGAAAAAAGAGAGTTGTATTCTTTGTTAGAGAAATTATTGGCCATAAACAACTAATGGTTTGCCATTTTTTTTCTTTATCCAGAACAAATTTTACTTTACATTTGCACAGTCATGGGGAGCCAGTAGACACTTTGATACAACCCACTACTCAAGCCCAATATGACATTCAATCCACTTTAATATGTTTACGGCTTTTATTCGAGTTAGCACAAATGAGAAAGGCGTCGAACATGAAATTACACTGTGATACCTTCTCTTTCTTGGAGTCTCACCGGCTCGAATCGGTGGTTATTTTCCTTTTCTTTTGCATTCACCCAATGAGTGCTGTATCGATTCGATTTTATGATCATATCATTGCTGCTTTCACTCAATGAGGGTTGTATGGATTCGATCTTATGATCATATCATTGCTGCTTTCATCAAGAGTTTTATTATTGGAAAAAACAAAAACACAACTATGGCAATCCCAAATTTGCCAAGTCAATATTATACGTGTTATCTACGAATTTAATTAATGTTGGGAAAAAGAATTGTGCTTAAACTGTGATAATTGGATTATCAGTCCGAAAAAGTATACTTGGGTTGGGCACTATAAGTGGTACACCAGCGATTCGAAATCGTTCTATGCTTTTTGTTTTTCTCTCTATATTTTATTGTTGATGTATTTCGGAAAAGTTTCCAATTCTTTAAACTCAAACACACGAACCGAAACTAGTGTTATTTCCATCGAGTTGAAATTTTGTTTGTCGGAATCGCACACAAAAGAAAGTTATTGCACTATGATGATGACAATCAAACACCGTAAACAAAATATAAATGTGGAAAAATCACATTGGTTTTCGGGTGGCATTACGACTATCCCTACAAACCAAATGAGCATTTCTGATACGTTTCGTCCCTAGTAACCAAACAGGCTTTAACTATATCTTGTTGCGATGCGATGAAAATCAGAATAGAAGATGCACCTTGTTGATATGAGTAGTACGAGTCAATTATTCCTTTAACCACTTTCTAGTATAGTTCTCACAGGACGAGTCGCGGGTGAGCTCACGTCTTGGACAATTTAACAATAAGATTAAAGATTGAGAATTGGTCTCAAGCCAAACCTAATGAATCTTATTCTTCAAGCACAACTCTAACCCCAAAAACAATTGCAGTTAGTTCAGGTACTATGTTCTCATATGAAATTTAACACCTTCAACAATTTTCAAACCCACTCCTCTACCAAACTTTCTGGCTTCTCGAAATCACATATTAACAATGAAATTAATGCTAAAAAATAAAAATATGTTAATTTGTACTAATAAGAGAAACTACATGCAAGTATCCTCTCCAAGTTTGTATCCCAAAAATGTGTGACCTTGACATCGAAAAAAGTTGCCTTCCAATTGCTATTAGTATTCTAGTAAGTAAAAGATCCCCAATTCAAGCTCATGTCTGTACTTATTTCTCTATTTCCATATGACCAACAAATCAAACAAGGGGGAATAGTGGATAGATATATCATAGATGTGCAGTGAGTGCAAGTGGTATTACATTGAGCCAACTAAGCAAGCAAAAACATGCGTGTGTGTTCAGTGTGTGGTAGAGGAAACATCAACCATGCAGCACGTTTCTTGACAATTATCCATGGATAGAAATTAATATTTTATTAGAATACACTATAACCATTACATTATTGTAACTAACTAAGATGAATGAACACTTCGTAAGCTATTTGGAGCTTGACTTGATAAAAGAAACGCTCAATAGAGAGCGAATTTGTTTTAACGAAATTGTGAAATTTACAAGTTTCGGTTTCTTGTTCACTACAAAAATCAGCGATTTTTCGAGGGATGTATCGACGGCAAATTTTCCTTTGGTATTATCGAATACCAATGATTTTTATTATCGAGTGATTTATCACTCGATATTGGTATCCTCAATATATCGGCACCAATATTTGTTGCCACTATTCTACTAAAAAAGGAATTTGTCCAAAAGTCACTAGTTTTCTTTATAGTTCCCTCGCAACGCTTGAGAGCCGGTGGGTTTCTCAAGAACTTCAATCTTTTAAAATTTCCCAATTTCTTGGGTGAAAGAATTTCCGATTTTCTCTACTTAAATCATCCGCCAGCCTTTAGAGGGAAAATTTCATATTTGGTACATTATGTTGGCCACTTTTCAGAAAAGGTACGTGATGTTGGTCAGCATCAAAGTACATCCACTAAGTTGYCAAATTCATCAAATATGGTACATTTTTATCACAATTGCTGACGTGGCAGGATAATTTAATTTCTTATCATTTTTTATTTAATTTTAAATATTAAATGGTAGTAAAAAATCAATTTTAACCTTCTCATTTAATTTTTTTTCCTTTATTTCTTTCTTCAATTTTCATTTATTTTTAAATTTTCCTCTATTTTCATTTTTATTTTTCCCTTCTTATTTCTTATTTATTTTTTCATTATTCTTTTTTCCCTTTTTCTCAATAATAATAATAATAATAATAATAATAATAATAATAATAATAATAATGCAAGTGGATTAAGGGATAACCAAGACTTTGTAATCTGTCTTCTTTGTATACCACGAAAATTTTCTGCAACTGAAAATAAAACCAAGAAATGTCCCCTAAAATAAAAAATCAAAAAACCCCAAACTCACAACCTCCCAAAATCAAAAACAAGAAATGTCCCTCAAACTTTTTGTCCAAAATCTGCCAAAATTCTCAACCATCCCCAATCGGCCGAAACCACCACCATCCCCAAACTCACAACCTCCGCAGCAAAGCCGCCACGAGCCGCCAAGAACCCCATGTAGCTTCAAATATAGCTTTCAAGCCTTTTGTGTGAGGCTGTGTTTGGCTGCGAAACTACAAACCCAATTCGAATAATAACAATAATATTATTTCACCCATGAATTCATACGGCGATATGTGTGTGTGTGTGTGCGTGCAATTTGTTTAATTATGGCCGTCGCCGCCCCCGGCGGTTCCGAGTACACTAGCTGGGAGAAAGTCTCCAGCCCGCGCATCGCGCCCCATGGGATTTCGGCGGCCAACGACGCGGCGGCTCCGGTTGAGGGGATCTCGAGGTTGTACGACTAGTCGACGCCGTGAGCGAAGAGGGCGGCGGGGTCGGAGACGATGATTCTTAGGGTTTTGAGCGGCGGGGACGACGTGAGGTTGAGGTGTGGGGCGATTAAGGGACGGTGGTGCTCGTAGTGGAGCTGGCGGGTGTAGCGGTTGATGGCGGCGGTGAGGTGGCGGTGGCGGGGGCGGAGATGGTGAATTTGGGGGAAAGGCAGATTGCCTGGGTAGTTGATCGGGAAAAAAAGGAAATAAAGGAAAGAAATAAAACTAAATGAAATAAAGGAAAGAAAGAAATAAAGGAAAAAAATTAAATAATAAGGATAAAATTGATTTTTTACTACCATTTAATATTTAAAATTAAAAAAAATTGATAAGAAATTAAATTATCCTGCCACGTCAGCAATTGTGATAAAAATGTACCATATTTGATGAATTTGCCAACTTATGGATGTACTTTGATGCTGGCCAACATCACGTACCTTTTCTGTAAAGTGGCTAACATAATGTACTAAATATGAAATTTTCCCGCCTTTAGACTAGGGCTTGGTCATCAAACTCCATCTCATAAACGAAGGTAAGAGTGTGGATATCAAATAATCCTTTTTAAATAGATACTGATTTATTTGAGATTTGCATAAGTAAATTGTATTTTTCGAAATTGTTTTTAATTAATTTGTTGAGCGATACGTTCTAAATTTTTTCTTCAACTGACATGGGTCTGTTTTTCGAACCCCGTCTCATTAATGAAGGTAAGATTTTGGATATCAACTGATCCTTTTTAAATGTATACTGATTTATTTTTCGATAGCTTTATTTTTTTTCGTGTTTTTTTAATGAAGCGACACAAATTTAAGATTTGTTGAAGTAAATTATTATTTTTTTTAAATTGTGTTTTTGGTTAATTTGTTGAGCGATACAGTATAAATATCACATTTCTACCCATGATTCTTGGTTCAAAAAGGGTTAGGAACTTTTTATTTTTGGTAGGATATGAGGTTTTGGAATTTTGTTCGTTAGAAGATTGATAATAGTTTTGCTTCACAATAGTTTAAACAATTTGTTCTCCAGTTCTATTTTTTGTTTCCCTTTATTTATTTTAACTTATTTCTCCGTGTGTTGTTGTTGTTGTTGTTATTAGTATATATTGTTTATATTTGTAAATAAATATTCTTTTATTTATTTTTCCATCCTTTGTAAACCGGGCCCGGCCCATGTTCTTTGTATAAACTGTTCCCTTCAATGAGAAGAAATTAATTCCGAAATATATTTTTCCTACATGGTACCAAAGAAGAATCGGCTAATCGCCTAAAAACCCTAACCCTACCCCATCGGCTACATGCCACCACCACCTACCAGCGCCGTCCGACATGGCCTCCTCGTCCTCCAGCGCTGACTCGCCACCGGTTGTCTTCAACACCGGTGTGCAATTCCTGCTCAAACTCGATGCTACCAACTACCTCAGTTGGAAATTCTAAATTGAAACAACACTTCGTGGTTACGAAGTTCTTGGCTATCTTGACGGGTCAATCCCTTGCTCTCCGGCCACTCTCCTTGACAAGGAAAACCAAAGCATCCCTAACCCTAAGCATGCCGCGTGGGTGCGGCAGGACCAAATTCTTCTCGGCGTGATCATAAGCTCAATCTCTCCGTCCATTATCACTTTCATCCAACGTTCCAAGACCTCCAACGAGGCTTGGGAAATTCTCACCCGGACGTATGGGAAGGCATCTCGTGGGCGAGTCATGGCCTTGCGTCAAAAACTTCGCAATCCGGTTAAGGGTTCGAAGTCTATTTCTGAATACATGCAAGAGATCCAATCGGTTGTGGAAGACCTTACCATGCTCGGTGCTCATGTCGATCAAGACGATATCACTCTCTCCGTGCTCCAAGGACTTGACGAAAACTATAAAGATCTTGCAACGACACTCGAGGCTTGCGAAACTCCTACCAATTTTGCTGAACTTCACGGAAAGCTGCTGAGTCGTGAAGCCCAGATTGCGAGCCGCTCTCGTGCTGCCGTCGACACGGCACCTGTCACTGCCTTCACAGCGGATAATCGGCAACAACAATACAGTGGTCAGAACCGCGGCTCTGGCGGAACCCGTGGACGCGGCAATTCCGGGGGTCGCGGAAACTCCGGCGGGCGTGGCTACAATGGCCGCAATCCACAACCTCAAATCAACGGCGGTCGTGGTTATCAAGGACGCTGTCAGTTATGTGACGAACAGGGGCACTCGACCAAGCGTTGTCCTCGCCTGACAAACGTTGGCTACACCAACAACAACCAGAACTGCGGCCCCGCGTATTCTCAGCCGGCCGCCCACACTGCCAGTCACAATTCCGGTGCTTCCCACGACTGGATCCTCGACTCGGGTGCATCCCACCACATTACTACCGATTTGTCGAATATGTCCCTTCATAATCCGTATGATGGTAGTGATAATGTGGTCGTAGGTAACGGGCAAGGTTTGCCAATTACACATACGGGCACTCTTTCTACTTCTTCAGCACTAGTGTTTGACAATTCATTCTGTGTGCCTGATATGCATCGAAACCTTATTTCTGTTTCACAACTTTGTCGTACCAATAATGTTGATGTAATCTTTACTGCTGATGGTTTTCAGGTGATGGACCGTCGTACGGGGGCAACCATAATTCAAGGGCCGCGTAAAAACGACATCTACCACTGGCCGGCGTGTGTCTCTGCGGCTCCATCCGCCCTCACGGCACGTACAACCTCTACCTATTTATGGCATTCGCGTCTTGGCCATCCTTCAGCCAAAGTTATGCGTCAGTTAGTGTCATCTAAGAATTTTGATTTCAGTTTTCAGTCTGAATTGTTATGCACTTCGTGCAAAATACATAAAAGTCATAAATTACCTTTTTCCGTGTCTAGTTTGTCGTCCAATGCTCCTCCTTTGGAACTTATTTTTTCGGATGTATGGACTTCACCAATTATTTCTAATGAAGGATTTCAGTATTATGTTATATTTGTTGATCACTTCACAAAGTATTTATGGCTTTATCCCTTGCGACGTAAATCTGATGTGTTATCTACTTTCATGCAATTTAAACTTCTTGTTGAAAATCAATTTCAACGAAACATACTTACCCTGTTCTCTGATAATGGAGGCGAGTACATTGCCATGCGCCCCTTCCTTGCACAAGGTGGGATTTCTCATCTCACTTCACCTCCCCATACAGCTGAACACAATGGCTATGCTGAACGACGGCATCGCCATGTCGTCGAAACTGGCCTCACTCTACTTCATCAAGCCTATATTCCCACTTATTACTGGCCTTATGCTTTTGCTACAGCGGTTTTCCTCATTAACCGTATGCCCAAATCGAACCTGAACATGCGTTCTGCGTTCGAAGTCCTCTTTGGTCGTTCCCCAAACTACTCTCGTCTTCGAGTATTTGGGTGTCAATGTTTTCCCTAGCTACGTCCCTATTCCACCAATAATCTTGGCCCCGAATCTCGTCCGTGTGTCTTCTTCGGGTACTCACTTTCTCAAAGTGCGTATCTTTGCTTTGATCCGTCTACGTCCAAAGTCCTTGTGTCTCGTCATGTTCAGTTTCATGAGGATGTGTTCCCTTTTCCCACTCATACACAACCTCGTGGTCCCCCAGAAATGCTACTACCGCCGCTGCCAGTGGTCTCGACGCCGCCCCCCCACGCTCCGTCACCAACATTGCCAACGTCACCTCCTCCGGAGATACCTACCGCCGCACCTCCTGTGCTGCCTGCGACGCCCCCGCCGCCATCTAATACACATCCTATGCGCACTCGCGCTAAGGATAATATTCAGAAACCGAATCAAAAAGTATGGTTTTGTATCTTCGATATCTCTTGATGAAGTTGAGCTTACTAATGTTTCTACGGCTTTGGCTGATCCTCGGTGGCGTGCAGCCATGTCTGCTGAGTTTGATGCACTCCTTTGGAATGGCACTTGGGATTTAGTGCCCCCCCACTCTTCGCAGAATGTTGTTGGCTGCAAGTGGGTCTATCGCATCAAACGGAAACCTGATGGTACACTCGACAAATTCAAAGCCCGACTCGTGGCCAAAGGTTTCCATCAACGTCCGTGAGTCGACTATTTTGAGACGTTTAGTCCTGTTGTGAAGCCCACCACTGTTCGAATTGTCCTGAGTATTGCTGTTTCTCGTATTTCTGTTTCTCGTGGCTGGGGTCTTCGTCAACTAGACGTCAACAATGCCTTTCTTCATGGTCATCTGGATGAAGAAGTTTACATGGCCCAACCTCCCGGGTTTGTCGACTCCAACTTCCCGTCCTACACCTGCAAGCTTCGCAAAYCTATTTATGGCCTCAAGCAGGACCCACGGGCATGGTATAGCGAGCTTCGCCGGTTCCTCCTTCAAATGGGTTTTGTCAATACCAAGTCGGATACTTCCCTGTTTGTCTACAATGAATCTGGTATTGTCGCCTATTTCCTTGTGTATGTTGATGATCTTATCATCACTGGCAGCAATAGCGCCTTTCTTCATCGAGTTATTGATTCTCTTTCTACTCGGTTCTCGGTGAAAGATTTGGGGGAATTATCGTATTTTTTGGGCGTTGAAGTGGTTCGGAATGCTCGCGACTGCTACCTATCTCAGCGCAAATATGTCCTTGATCTACTTGGTCACCACAACATGCTCGATTCCAAACCTGTTCAAACACCCGTCGCCCCTGGCTCCACCCTTACCGCCGTCGACGGCACTCCACCTGTGGACGCCACTCTTTACCGCCAGGCTATGGGCGATCTTCAGTATCTCTCGTTCACACGCCCGGATATTGCCTTTGCTGTGAATAAGTTGTCTCAATTCATGCATTCGCCCACTGAGACTCATTGGGGTGCTGTGAAACGATTATTTCGATACTTAAATGGAACTCGTGACCTTGGGGTCTGTCTTCGGCCTGCTTCCTCCCTTCCGTTACACTCCTTTTCTGATGCCGATTGGGGTGGAAACAGTGATGATCGCACCTCGACTGGTGCGTATATTGTGTTCCTGGGTCCGAATCCTATTTCTTGGAGCTCCAAAAAACAACGATCTGTTGCTCGTTCTTCAACTGAGGCTGAATATCGTGCTATTGCTTCTGCTGCTGCTGAAATTCGATGGATCACTTATTTGTTGACCGAGATGGGCGCCTCGCCCTCTATGCTTGTGCTCTACTGTGACAATATTGGAGCTACCTACCTTTGTGCCAACCCGGTTTTTCATTCCCGAATGAAGCACATCTCTATTGACTATCATTTCGTTCGGGACTTGGTTCAGTCTCGCCTTCTGCGTGTTTCTCATGTCACTTCGGCTGACCAGCTTGCTGATGCTCTCACCAATCCCTTATCACGCCCGCGGTTTCATCTCCTTATGTCTAAGATTCGGCGTCTCTCCAGACCTCCATCTTGAGGGGGCGTATTAGGATATATTATTTATATTTGTAAATAAACATTCTTTTATTTATTTTTCCATCTTTTGTAAACTGGGCCCGGCCCATGTTCTTTGTATAAATTGTTCCCTTCAATGAGAAGAAATTAATTCCGAAATATATTTTTCCTACAGTTGTTATGGTGCCTACTTTTCTATCATAATGTGTTTTTTGTTTTTGATATGGTGGCTAATTTTTTAATCGAGAAATTCTTTTTTAACTTAGCGATCTTAGTTTCCAAAGTACCTTCAATTTGTGCACCCCCATATGAAACCAGAGAAATATTGGGAATTCCAGGAAATTAAGGTTTTTTTTTATTTGAATGTGTTTGTTAAAATGTCTTGTAGAGTTGCTTTTACATTGTTTTGTTTGCGCATAATGTTGGGGGTGATTGCTAAAATGTCTCGGAGAGTTTGGCTTTTTACATTATTTAGCGTTTTCCTATGTAAAGAAGTTGGGGGTATTTTTTGGTGAAAATAATTTCATGTTTTCCAAATTATACGCAGAGATTGTCGTCGAAGGCATCTTCGCTGCCTCGGGCGGGGGTTTCTTGGTGGAGTGCACTATGGTGCCACGGTTTAAGTTTAGAGAATCGATTATGCAAATTTATTTGGTCTATCATTCTCCAACTATATTTGCCTTTTATTTTTCTTCCCCAATGTCGCTTAATCCATTGTGGTTGCCAATCCCATCATGAGTACCATGAAATTTTGCGGGTAAAGGTTTATGTTTTTTATTTTTAAGCATATATGTCATGATTCGGGGCTTGGAGTTGGAGGATTTGAAAATTAGGTCGTCGATTGAGGAGGAGGGGATAGAAAGGGGATCGAGTTTGATAAAAAGGCAGGAGGATGGAATGGAAAACGGGCACGGGCAGGTTAGCTCCAAGGATATGGGTATTGATAATGCTATGGAGTTTGGGCTTGCTGCTTAAGGCCCAAATATATTATTAATTAGCTTGGAGCCAGAATATAATATTAATTCAATTTTGTTTTGTAATTTGTTACATTTCTGGTTTTGAAGGACTATTCAGGACTCTACAATGGTCCCCCCCCCCCCCCCCATGTAGGTTATTTATGTACGCATTAGTGAATGAAGGAAAATAAGAATTCCACATCATAACAATTCCTTTCTCTCCAAGTATCTCTGTCTCTCCTCCCCATAATTCCTTCCTCAGTGTTCTTCTTCATTTATTCAGCAGATTAATACACAAAAAAATTACAGAAAATAGCCAAATCATAACAATTGGTACTCAGAGCCTTGATCCTCCACCATGGCTGAGATAACTCGTTTCAAGGACCTTCAAGAAGCCCAAAAAAAATTAGATCAGATCCTTCAAACTGAGGCTGCAAAAAGAGAAGCTACATAAATGAAAATACAAGAGCAAATTTCTGAAATTAATAGTGACATGACAAGCAAATTTGATCATCTTTCTCAAACCTTGGCATCCATTCAACTACAGTTACTCAATCTTGACAAAGGCCCAAACAAACAGATGAGGGATCAATCCTGGGTGGCCCAGGCCCAGATTGGTCCTCTGCCAGAACAAATTTCAGACAACAATCAACAAACAACAGGCTGATCAAGGAACAATCAACTACCCAGATCATCAGTCCCCTACCCAAACTGGATTTTCCCAGATTTGATGGTTTACAGCCCAGATCATGGATGTTAAAGTGCCAAGGATATTTCAGGCTAATTCCCAACATACCAGATTCCCAAAAGGTAACCCTAGCCTCTATGCATTTTGAAGGAAAAGCTGCACTGTGGTATCAACAATTCTCTATGAAGCAACTAGATCTGTCATGGCCCCAGTTTTTAGAAGTGATTTCAGCCAGATTTGAAGAATTGAAAGAATAAAAAATTATTGGTGAATTTAACAATTGAGACACACACGCTCTTATGTGGACTATGTGGAGAAATTTGAGGAATTAAAGGGCTGTATGCTACTTCTAAACAACAATGCTTACTCTGAAGAGTACTTCATAGCTAGTTTCATCAGTGGGTTAAGTGAAGAGTTGCAAGCATTTATGCATATGTTTGCACTCACCACCTTGCAACAAGCTATTGAGCTAGGACAGAGGAAACTACTCACCTTGGAGGCATTAGCAAAAAAGTTCAGGAATACAGTCAAACCCGTTTCCTCTTTCAACCCCAGGAGGAATGAGGTAAATTCTGCATCTAAGCCAGCACAGAACACTGTTAAACAACCATTCAAGCTCCTTAATGCTCCTGAAATGGCAACTAGAAGAGAAAAAGGACTTTGCTACAACTGTGATGAGCCATTTTCTAATGGGCACAGATGTAAGAACAGGATTTCCTATATGATTATGACTGAGGATGAAGAGCTACACTACATGCATAAAGAGGTGGATGAACAGGAGGATGTTAATGCAATGGAAGAGATTCAGATGACTTTAAATTCAATTTCAGGAGAAGGGGGAGTCACTACTATGAGGCTTAATGGTTCAGTCAAGGGTGAGAAGCTGCATATATTAATTGACACTGGGAGTACTTTGAGTTTTATACAGGAATCCACTGCTAAGAGGTTAGGCTGCACATTAGAGGAGGTCAAACCTATTTTGGTTAAGGTTGCTAATGGACAAAGGATGGTCAGTTCTGAGAAGGTTGCAGGGTTCAACTGGAAGATGCAGGGCCACTCTTTCACTTTCTCACCCAGGGTGCTAGCCACTGATGGTTGTGACCTAATATTGGGAGGTGACTGGCTGAAATCTTGTACCCCCATTGAATTTTATTATGACAAAATGACATTCACGGTCACTTTTCTGGGAAAGAAGGTGAAAGTTCAAGCTATCTCCTCCCCTGCTGAATGTCAATTGATTTTTGGACCTACCTTTTTCAAAATGGTTCATTAAGAGATGCCCTCACAGATAGAAGAGATGTACTGGGTTAAAGTCAGGTCTAATACTGAGCACAACAATGACAAGATGGGGGATCTACTTTTGGAATTTCAGGATATTTTTGAGGAGCCTAAAGGATTAACACCTATAAGAGGAGTTGAGCACAACATTGTCCTAAAAGATGGAAGCAACCCTAAACACCAACACCCCTACAGAGTTTCCCATAGCTAGAAGAACGAAATTGAGAAGATAGTAAAGGAACTGCTGGAATCAGGGGTTAGCCAGCATAGTAGTAGCCCATTTGCTTCTCCAGTACTACTAGTTAAGAAAAAAGATGCTACTTGGAGGATGTGTGTAGATTACAGGTACCTCAACAGCTTTACCATCAAGCATGATTACCCCATTCCTGTGATAGATGAGCTATTGGATGAACTACAAGGGGAAGAGCATTTCTCAAAGATTGATCTGAGGTCAGGGTATTTCCAAATTTTAATGAAGCCAGGAGACAGGTATTTGACAGCTTTTAACACACACCATGGATAGTTTGAATTTATGGTAATGCCTTTTGGGCTATGCAATGCCCCAGCCACCTTTCAATCATTAATGAATCAGGTGTTTCGGCCTATGTTGAGGAAATCAGTGCTGGTATTCTCTGATGATATACTCATCTATAGCAAGACCAGTGAGAGTCATTATGAGGATGTGAGGTCAGTTCTATTGTTGCTCAGGAAGCGTTCACTCTTTGCAAAGAAGAGTAAGTGCCAATTTGGACAAGGGCAGATAGAGTACCTGGGCCATATAACTTCAAAAGAAGGAGTAGCTACTGACCCTAGTAAAATCACAAGCATGGTAAATTGGCCTAATCCCTCTAACCTCAAATAACTCAGAGGATTTTTGGGCCTCACAAGGTATTACAGAAGATTTATACAAGGTTATGGGCTGATTAGTAAACCCTTGACAAACCTACTAATAAAAGGAGGGTTTCTATGGACAGAAGAGGCTGAGGCAGCTTTCAACAGACTAAAAGAGGCTATGGTGACTGCTCCAGTTTTAGCCCTACCTGATTTTTCAAAACCTTTTATATTGGAAACAGATGCTAGTGGTATGGGTTTGGGAGCTGTTTTGATGCAAGATGGGAGGCCCATAGCCTACATGAGCAAGGCTTTATGCTTCAAAAACCAAGGGTTATCCATTAAAAGGAATTCATGGCTGTTTTGATGGCCATACAAAAGTGGAAGCATTATTTACAGGGGTACAAATTCATTATCAAAACTGACCAATAAGCTTTAAAACATTTATTGGACCAGAGGATCATGAATCCAATGTAGCAGAAATGGATAACAAAATTGCTAGGGTTCAACTATGAGATACAGTACAAAAAGGGGGTAGAGAACAAGGTTGCTGATGCCTTGTCTAGGAAGGAACATTCTGAGGTGTTTGTTGGGGCTATATCATCTGTCAATCCAACTTGGGTGCAACAAGTTGCTAACAGCTATGAGAAGGATCCTTTCTTTACCAAAATTTTGGTTGCCAAGACAATGGATCCCCAATCCTATCCAGAGTTTGAATTGCAAGGAGAGATCATTAAGTTTAAGGGTAGAATTGGTGTGGGGAACAACTCCCAACTTAGAAGCATCATACTCACTGAGATGTATAACTCAGCCTATGGGGGACACTCTGGGATTTTGGGCACCTACAAGAGGGTTAGTATAGTTTTTTATTGGCCATTACTAAAGAAGGAAGTGGAGACCTGGGTTAAACACTGTGAGGTGTGTGCCAAGAACAAATCTGATGGAGGGACCTACCCTGGTCTTCTGCAACCCCTACCCATTCCTAACCAAGCTTGGACTCACATTGTCATGAATTTTGTTGAGGGTCTACCAAAATCAATAGGCAAGGATGTAATTGTGGTGGTGGTGGATAGACTCACTAAGTATGGCTATTTCATATCATTGGCTCACCCTTTTACAGCTGACTCTGTGGCTAAGCTATTTTTATATTTTGTATACAAATTACATGGCCAGCCTTTACACATAATTACTGATAGGGACAAGGTTTCCACAAGTCATTTCTGGAAAGAACTCTTTAGAGCAACAGGCACTAAGTTGGACTTCACCTCAGCTTATCATCCACAAACTGATGGACAAACTGAGAGATTAAATCAGTGTTTGGAAAACTACCTCAGATGTATGGTGCAGCAGAATCCTAAGACATGGGTCAAATGGTTACCACTGGCTGAATACTGGTACAATACTAATTATCATACCAGTCTAAAGACCACTCCTTTTCAGGCACTCTATGGCTATCACCTCCCATCTACCTTTTTGGAACACCACATTAACACACAAAACCAAGACACAGCATAATTTATCACACAAAGACAATAATTATTTCATGACCTCAAACAAAACCTACAACTTGCACAGCAAAGGATGAAAGTTTTTGCAGACAGAAGTAGGAGGGAGATGCAGTTGAAATTGGGGAATGGGTGTATCTCAAGTTACAACCTTTTAGGCAAAACTCGGTTGTACTCCGAAGGAACTTAAAATTATCAACAAAGTTTTACGGGCCATTTCAAATCATAGAAAAAATTGGAGAGGTTGCTTACCGGCTGAAATTGCCAAAAGAGGCCAAAATCACCCGGTGTTCCATGTATCTCTCTTGAAGAGGAAGCTTAGCCCCACTTTGACCCCAACATCTGAACTCCCTTTGGCAAGCAACGACGGTGAATTTGTGGTTGAACCTGAAGAGTCAAGTGGCCGACGGTTAGTGCGCAGAAAATGGGAGCAGGTGCAACAATACCTAATTAAGTGGTGCAATGGCGAATTGGAAAACTCAACTTGGGTAGATGAGAAATACCTGCGAAGGAGCTTCCCCAAGTTCGATCCTTTGGGACAAAGATCTCAAAACCGCGGCGGTATTGTCATGATTATGGGGCTTGGAGTTGGAGGATTTAAAAATTAGGTGGTCGATTGAGGAGGAGGGGATACAAAGGAGATCGGGTTTGACAAAAAGGCAGGAGGATGGAACGGAAAACGGGCACGGGCCCGTTAGCTCCAAGGATATGGGTATTGATAATGCTATGGAGTTTGGGCCTGCTGCTTAAGGCCCAAATATATTATTAATTAGATTGGAGCCCAAATATAATATTGATTCCATTATTTTGTTTTGAAATTTGTTACATTTCCGGTTTTGAAGGACTATTCATGACTCTACAATGGTCCGCCCACGTGGGTTATTTATGTACTCATTAGTGAAAGAAGAAAAATAAGAATTTACATCATAACAATTCCTTTCTCTCCAAGTATCTCCCTCTCTCCTCCCCATAATTCCTTCCTCAGTATTCTTCTTCATTTATTCAGCAGATTAATACACAAAAAAATTACAGAAAATAGCCAAATCATAACAATATAATATTTGATCTCATTTGTTGTAATGTGCGTTCAAGTTCTTGATTTCCACTTTAATTATTAGTTATTTATTTTTCCAGATTTAGGAAAATTACTGAACCATTATATTTTTGGTGTGTATTACCAGATTTTGTACCTAATGGAGGCCTTTGGACATAGACGAGGATATTATGTTGTGTGCTTGAAGCAATTGTCAATATCAAGTATAATATTTTTTTTCTTTTTTTTTTAAATATATTTTGTAATTTGAGGTTATCATTATTTATCATGAATGCTTCTAATTTTGCATTTCTGAAATGTTATAGGAATCAAGTCTTTAGGGGTTATATTTTAATTATGTAGGTATTCAAATCATTCCTTATATTAATCGTTCACTTTTTGAGAGCTTCTATATGGGACATTGAATTAATGTACTAAAAATATTGTGTTCGACCCCCAAAAAGAAAAAACAGACTGATCAAATCATGTCCCCAGTTAAACACATCAAGTCATTTGTAAAAAAATTAATTAGATGAACTATTTTGGAATTTAAATAAATTGAGACCATGCTTTGTAGATGTAGCAGACTAACAATGACACGGAGGATTAGTTATGGAAGTAAGTTCTCTATCCAATAATAGCTTAAAGCCAATTGAGTTCTTTAGACGCTCTCCATTCAGACAATAATCCACTGAGAGAAATATATAGGGATCTAATTCATCCTCTTTGGTAGATTGGTTTTACATGGAGAGATGATTAGTTTTTGTGGGAATAATTCTTCAAGTTATATATTTGCGACATTCCAACAGAAGGAGGAGGATATTAGTAAAGATAATTTTAAGATTATTCTTGCGGATTGTAAAACTTTTTAATGCCATTTGATTTTCAATTAAGACTTAGAAACTCATGTATAGTGTAACTTTATTAAGGGGAAACTATAATGTGGTATTTGTTTAATTTTATTTTAATTATTTGGTAAATAATCTAAATGAAATATATAACTCGACATTTTTTTCATTTAGTGTAGACGTAAAAGTAGATAACATTTATATTGACGTTTTAAATTAGACCATTTTCCTTCTTTCGGGGGCAATGCAATTTTCTTTTCTTTTTTTAAGTAGCCTTTAACATAAAGGACTTGACAAGGCAGGGGGTAGATTGGTGTGCTGAGGGAACTTATAATATAGCATAGGTTTTTCATGGATGCTCTTTATTTTACGATAGAAAAATAATGAAATTCGCCTTTGATGATTTGTAGCTGTGACGATGGTTGGAGTGTGTTAAACGACAGTATAAGTCACAGCGACCTGATAGGAACAGGTCGCGTGACTTTGTAACGATATGGCGACTTGATAACTATACGTCGCACGACTGGCGACCTAATAGATTCAGGTAGCATGCATTGCGACCTAATATGATCAAGTTAAGTGAGTGTCGACCTGACAGGTCTCAGCATCAGAAGTCTACATGGAGCCTACAACACGTCAGATGACGACAACCCTAACTTAGTACAGTCCAGTCTGCTACAGCTGTCAATTGTACTGTAGCAATATTAGCCACAAGTTCATAGCTAGCCGTTATTATATGTACTGTGTCAAATCTGACCGTAGGATTTAGGGCAACTCTAGTCATCTGTGTTGCTATAAATAGTCATGTATTTCATTAATGTATGACATGAAAAATATTACCCAAGAATACACGCAGTACATTCTCATCCCAAAAATAGCTCGCTTTTCATTATATTAGCTCGCCATGAGCTCGCAGTTTTTCTTTCATGGTATCAGAGCAGGTTTGAGGGCCTGACTCTATTTCCCTTTACAAAATGTCTTACAATATCTCTTCCTCCTCAACACAAAACTCCTCATATCTACCCCAAATTGTTTATCCCCAAGTCAGCTCATTACAACAAAATTAGATGAAAATAATTACTTGATCTGGAGACAACAAGCCTTGATGACCATAAAAGGCTATGGTCTTGAAGCCTTCATCAAGAAAGGATCTACAGCTCCACACGCAATTTTTAGCTGATGAAGAAAATCAGACAAATCCACTCTTTTCTACATGGGAAAGGCAAGATCAAATCTTAGCCTTATGGATCCTGTCCTCTCTGAGTGAGAGTATTCTTGTTCTAACTGTTGGTTTCAATACATCCGAAGAAATATGGTCTGCTCTTGAGAATAATTTTGCCACGTAGTCTCAAGCCAAAATAATGCAGTATAGGATAATGTTTCAGTCCTTGAGAAAGAATGCATTGTCTATGAAAGAGTATTTGGGAAAAATGCTGTGATGTTTTAGCTTCCGAGGGGAACAAGATCTCTGAAAAAGATCAGATCTTGCATATTTTAGCGGGACTAGGAAGCGAGTATGACTCAGTAATGGTTAATATGACGTCTAGGCCGCAGCCCTACACGATAGCCGAGCTGCATGCTCTTTTGCTCAGCTATGAGGTCAGATTAGAAACCAACAACAACAATACCTCATATATCAATACAAAAGGGTCCCAGACATCCATCAATGCTGCTACACAGGTCAACGCTGCCAGAGTCAACAACAATTATCAATAAAACAAAGGAAGTTCAAGAGGTCACGGTGGAGGTAAAAAAAGTTTTAGAGGTAGTAGGGGAGGAAGAAGAGGTCGCGGAGGAAGGATGAATGGAGGAGAAAAAGTTATCTGCCAGATCTGCTATATTTTTGGACACACAACAGATAGGTGCTTGTACAGGAGTGATAACTCCTATAGTAACACTCAAACCAACCAGCAGTCAAATCGAAACCCTTCGCTGGATATGACACAGTTTGGAAATGCTGGAAGCGTGAGCTCGCATTCGGACTATGACACTTATACTCTCTGGTTTCCTGACTCTGGAGCAACTACCCACGTGACAAATGACCTCTCGGACCTGAATGTGGCCTCAGAATATTCTGGAGGGAACATGCTCCAAATGGGAAATGGAGCTGGAGTGAACATTTCCCACATTGGTAACTCTTTTCTCAAAACACTAGAGCAGAATTGGCTTTTCACGGTGGCTCATTAATGGCGGTTCTGGAAAAATCGCCGTTAAATACTTTTTTACGGCGGTTTTCCAAAAAAACCGCCGATAAATCGGTAATTTAACGGCGGTTTTCATAAAACCGCCGTAGTATCGTACACTCTACGGCGGTTTTATGAAAATCGGCGTTAAAACTGAACTAAATTAACGGCGATTTTTAAGAAAGCACCGTAAATTAACAAGTTTCACGGCGGTTCCTTCAAAACCGACATTAATTAGTTCATACGTTAATTATTACGGTAGATTTAACATCGGTTCTATTAGAACTGCCGTTAAATCCCACTTTTTAACGTCGGTTCTATTAGAACCACCGTAAAATAATAAGCTACCATGTCACCAATCCTCGTTTTACCCAAGCAAAAAGTTTGGGCCGTTGATCCATGTCTCATCCGACGATCTACATTCTCTCACTCAGCTTTCTCTTTTTATATTATTATTGTAATTTTTATAAATAATTAAATCCTTAATAATTATTTAATGAATTCAAAATATAAAATAAATCATAATTTTCCTCACGCTTTTCTCCGCCGACTCGACCTTCACGTCACCAGTACCACAACTCGCGAATCGGAGCCATTCGATCGTCGGAAGGAGATTCTGAAAATTAGGGGAATTAAACCCCTCGCTCAATCTCCTCCCTGAGAATTAGGTCGATTCCTCTCTCTAACTTGCTCTTCAATTCCGTTCGAAATTCAATTCGATTTCTGCTTCTTGTTTTTTTCGTAATCGGAATGTGAACTGGGTTCCAATTATTTGCTTTTATGCTAATGGGTATCTTATGCTTCTCTATGTTAATTTGTAGCTTGATACCTTGAGAAATGGTTCTCGGTTATCTGTTTGTATGACTGTGTAAATTTTTTGAAACGACAGGTACAATCTTGATTTTTGTTTTTATTTTACAAATTGCACCCTCAATAAGAAAATGCATACTTCATGAGGCTTGTTGTAAATTTGAAAGGTATTTCGGGTTCTTTGGTAATTAGGTCAAACATCAAGGTAGTTTTTGTAACGATCCCTAATGTTATGCTTTGACTTGTAGTTTTATTCATCTTCTTCTGGTATTAACATATTGGTTACTATAAAAATTATGTGGAGATAAAGGCTATATACTGAATGTTCATTTTCATTGACTACTTTGTAAACGGTCAATCCTTCGTTAAACACATAGCCTTTGTACTACGGCTGAGCTTTGTTTATAAGATTTTAGTACGTGAAGAAAGAGATTTTTTTTCCCGATCATTTATAATTTGATATGTATCGAGAACATTTGTCTTCTGAGAAAATGTCTTTTTTTTTTGTTTTTGTTTTTTTGGCAGCATTCATGCTGGATTGGTTGAAATGGACATTTTGGGTTTCGCCGATTTCGTATGGGCATATACGTTGGATAATCTTAAGGATAATGCAATTGGAGTTGGATAATCTCAAGGATCGTGTTCCATACAATACCCCTCTTATTCAATTTGTAGCTTGATACCTTGATACCCCTCTTATTCAATTCTCGAGTCTGGAACTTTATTTCCACTTTTTAACTCCATTTCTTATTACATTTTATTGGATGAATGATTGTTTCCTTACAGATAAACAAATGTCATCAATGAAATGCAATGAAATTCAAACTTGAATAGGAATGTGAGATAAGATATATGCATATCAGTTTCTACTATGTTTTTAATTCTTATTTTTCTGGAGATGGTTTAGAATGAATGGCGTGGACTGAGGTTTATATACTTTTATCAAATTGCTTCACAAATTTTAATTAAATTAGATGTCTTTTTTTTTTTCTATCTTATGCTGTTGAGTTTTGTAATTATTCCAAAAAAGAATTATAGTAAGTATTTGTTGATAAATAAACTCATAAAGATTTTTTGTCGTTTTCATTTCATTGTCCATGAATTCAATGTCTACATGTTATCTTCAAGCTACCATATCTAAGGGATTGTGAGAACAGAAAAGGAACAACAGTTGATGCTCACTGTTTTGGTAGAGATTCATATGCAATGTGATATTCTTGTCTCCTCTAGCGTACAAATGATTCTAGGCTGCAACCAAGCCTTAGGGTTTCTTTTCATGGTATGACTCTTTATATCCAATTGCCAGCTTCCTCGGTCCTTTTTGAACGGTATTTGTTGTTGGTTTGGTTGGTTTTGGCTTATTTGAACAAGGCTTTCTCGTAATGATGTTCTTTTCATTTAGTTTATATTTCCATATCATCTCCGTAGGTTTGATATTTTTTTAATGTGATTATGTGATTCACTTGGCAAGGTTATGGGTGGTGCTTTATCTGGTTCTATTTGGATTAAATTGCAGTCATGGTTCTTTGGAGTTTCTGCCTTTCCTATTCTTGTTTTGGAATTAATGAATGATTGTATTAGCTTTTGTGTATTCATAATCTGTTTCATTTGTATCATTTTTGTTGCTAAATATTCAGATTAATATGTGGGATTGAGTGAAAGTCTTGAGTTTTTAATTGTGTAGAAATAGTTGGGAGTCACATGGGATGCTGACCTGTATGGCGAGTTTCTCAAAATTGGGGGAGGAAAAAAAGGGTACCTAAACAGATGAACTAATCTATGAAATTCTTGTTCAGTTCTTTGAGTTTGTTATATCGTTGATCTAATTTTGAGATACGTATGCTTAGTTAAACTTTGAACTTAGGGAGTGTTTTATAAACACTTTAAAGTGATTTTAAGCTTTTTATGAAGAAAAAGTAGTTTTCAGAGAGTATTTGCCAATGGTTATGATCAGAAACTATTTGGTTGTGCAAGATTTATACTTTACTTATTTTTGGAGTTTGGAAAGGATTTTAGCTTTATTAAGAAAGGTATTGGTGACAAGCCTTTTCATTTACAAAATTTTTGTTTTATTTTGGTTGTGCAAGATTTATACTTTACTTATTTTTGGAGTTTGGTGGAGATTATTTTTACATGTTTATAAGTTCACCTGGTGAGGGTGATACTTGATGATTTGTTCTTTATTTGGGTTAGCAGGTTGTTACTTATATAGCAGAACATGTTGTTGGAACTGGTTCATTTGAAGTAGTCTTTCAAGTAAGACTTAAAAAAAAAAAAACTTTTCTGAGCTTTGTGACAGCGTCTTAGCCTTCTCCTAGAACGTATTAGTTTTTTATAATTGTATTTGTATTTAATTTATATTTTCATTTCTTTTATTTAGTAGGCTGATGAGTATAAAGTTTGAATATGTATCCTATTGACACTTATTCATTTTAATAGAAAATATGGTTTATTTTTACTGAGTGGCTTAGTTTTTTATAATTGTATTTGTATTTATTTGATTTTCATTTTTTTTATTTTTTTACTACTTTTTAGAAGGTATTTTTCAGAACCGTCGTAAATTGTCTGTTCTGGAAAACAGACTTTCTAAAAGGTATTTTTCAACAACCGCCGTAAAAACGCTGCATTTTACGGCGGTTCCAAAATCGCCGTTAAATGTCTTCCAGAACCTCCATTAGTTTCGACTTTTTTACGGCGGTTTTAAAAAACCGCCGTAAAATTTTACGGCGGTTCGAAAACCGCCGTTAAAACCCTCCAAAAACCGCCGTTAATTAGCTGTTTTGCAGTAGTGAAACTCCTCTCACTTCTAAGACATTTTTACTCAAAAATCTACTTCATGTTCCCTCAATCACTAAAAATTTGCTCAGCGTTTCTAATTTTGCCTCTGATAATAATGTCTTTTTTGAATTCCACCCTTCTTATTGTCTCATTAAGGATCAAACCACCAAGGCCATCTTACTCAAAGGAACAGTTAAATATGGACTATATCATTTTCACCTACATACCATAAAGCGAGCTGATTATCATCCCTCATCTGCACCACCTTTTGTCATGCGACCTGCTCAGACTTCCTTTGTTTCAAGTTCTTAGAATAAAGAGCTTGTTTTTGATCTATGGAATTCTAGATTAGGTCACTCTAGTCAAGATGTAATAGATAAGGCTTTGAAAAGTTGTAATATCCCTTATAACAGCATTAATAAAAGTTTATC
The DNA here is from genome assembly GCA_014905375.1 of Phtheirospermum japonicum. NCBI lineage: Eukaryota > Viridiplantae > Streptophyta > Magnoliopsida > Lamiales > Orobanchaceae > Phtheirospermum > Phtheirospermum japonicum. The sequence goes on along the minus strand of BMAC01000606.1, from coordinate 444,475 downwards.
TTTATGTTCCGCTTGTATTTTAGCAAAAAGTCACAAGCTTCCATTTCCTAATTCTCATTTTGTTAATTCCCAACATCTTGAACTTATCCACTCCGACCTCTGAGGAACTGCCTCTATCAAATCATCAAATAGTTTTCTTTACTATGTGAACTTTTTCGATCATTTCAGTAGATATACATGGATTTATCTTCTCAAATCCAAATCAGAAGTTTTGGATGCCTTTGTCCATTTTAAAAACTTGGTTGAAAATCAACTAAACTGCAAGATCAGAAATTTACAATCCGATGGGGGGACTGAATATAAACCTCTTGCTAAGGTTTTTCAAGATAGTGGTATAAATCATAGGATATCTTGCCCATATACACCAGAACAAAATGGTGTATCTGAAAGGAAGCATAGGCACATCGTGGAAATGGGATTGTCTCTCCTTGCTCACTCAAACCTACCTCTCAGGTTTTGGGATGATACTTTTACTACTTCTGCCTACATTATTAACAGAGTTCCCTGTAAAATAAATCTTTATAAAACTCCTCTTGAGTGTCTCTTTAATTAGCGACCTGATTACAACTTATTTAAAATTTTTGGGTATCTCTGCTACCCGCACATCAAACCCCATAATTCTCACAAACTTCAATACAGGTCTCTTCCTTGTACTTTCCTCAGTTACAACACTCAGTATAAAGGTTACAAATTTCTATTACCTTCTGGGAAGGTGATAATTTCCAGAAATGTTGTGTTCAGCGAGCATGAATTTCCATACAGGTCCAAACAGGTCACTAACTCTCCATACTATAGTTTTTCACCTCTACCACCCATATACTCACCACCTCAATTCCATACCCTTCCCATTCCATCCTCTCAATCAGATACACCATCCACAACTCTGAACAATATTTCCACATCTCACCATCCACACCAATCACCTCCGTGGAGTCACTGGAGCTCACCTCAAGGCTCTAACACTACGGTTCCTCTCGTTGTTCAGTTGCCACCTCTTTCCCCTGCTCGCTGTGGACCCTCTCAACCATGTCCACCTCAAAATGTCCGTCCCATGCTGACCAGGTCCAAGGATGGTATTCACAAACCTAAAATACTATATGTCGAGGTCATCAATGAGGATGATGAACCATTGAACGCTCAACAAGCTCTTCAGATTGCAGTTTGGAAACATGCTATGCAGTCTGAATATAATGCACTAATTACAAATCGCACTTGGACTTTGGTTCCAGCACCTGAGGGGAGAAACATAATTTGTTGCAGATGTGTGTTTAAAACAAAGAGAAACACCGATGGATCAGTTGATAGACACAAAGCGCATTTGGTTGCTCAAAGTTTCTCTAAGTGAGCTGGTTTTGATTTCTTTGAAACGTTCAGCCCGGTTGTCAAGCCACCAACAATAAGGATAATCTTAAGCATTGCAGTTTATTGTGGATGGGATGTTAAGCATCTTGATATTAATAATGCATTCCTACATGGCAACCTGCAGGAAGTAATTTACATGAAACAGACTCCCGGTTTTGAACAAAAAGACAAACAACTCTTATGCAAACTCACCAAAGCCATTTATGGGCTTAAACAGGCCTCTAGAGCATGATTCGACAAGATTCAAGGAATACTCCAAGGTCTTGGATTTAAAGGTTCAAAAGCTGATGCTTCTATTTTTTACAGGTTAAAGAATGGGTCAAGAATTTATCTCCTCATCTATGTAGATGACATACTGATCACAGGGAGCGATGAGAACAAGGTCGCTTTGGTAGTTGCCAACTTAAAGAAGGTTTTATCGCTAAAGGAACTGGGTAATGTTAAATATTTTTTGGGAATCCATTTTACCTCATCCGCTAATGAAATGAATTTAAGTCAAGGGCAATACATAAGAGAGCTTTTCAAGAGAGCTAATATGCTATAATGTAAGTCTTTTCCAACTCCAATGATTACTTTAAATAACCTATCTAGATTTAAGGGGAGTAGCGCAGGCATAAACCCTACTCTTTACAGAAGTCTAGTCGGAGGTCTGCAATATGTCACTATTACGCGACCTGAAATATCCTTAAGTGTTAACAAATTTAGCCAATTCATGGCTAATCCCTTAAATACGAGCTGGCGAGCACTGAAGCGAATTTTGAGATATTTGGCAGGCACTATTGACCATGGGTTGAGAATAACAAAAGCTCCAAATTTTCATCCGACTGGTTTTTATGACTCTGATTGGACTGCTAACCTTAATGATAGGAAGTCTATTAGTGGCTCATGTGTTTATCTTGAAAATAATCTTATGTCATGGAGTTCGAAGAAACAGGGTTTTGTGTCGAGGGCGAGCACGGAGGCAGAATACAGGAGTTTAGTGAACACTGCGGCAGAAACGACCTGGATAGGCTATCTGCTCAAGGAATTGAAAATTGGATCAACTCGCACGCCTACCGTATGGGTAGATAATCTAATCACGATTACTCTGGCATCAAATCCCATCCTGCATGCAAGAACCAAGCACATCGAACTTGATCTTCAATTAGATAAAATTCTTTCACAACAGCTCGCAGTACAACATGTTCCTTCTTCAGAACAGATAGCTGATATTCTGACTAAACCTTTAAGTGAGCAATTCTTCACCAAGCTCAGAGACAGATTAAGAATCTTATCCAAGAGCTCGTTCGAATTGAGGGGCCGTGTTAAACGACAGTCACAACGACCTGATGGGAACAGGTCGCATGGCTTCGGAACGATATGGCTACCTGATAAATATAGGTCGCACGACTGGCGACCTAATAGATTCATGTCGCATACATTGCGACCTAATATGATCAAGTCAAGTGAGTGCCTACCTGACATGTTTCAGCATCAGAAGTCTACATGGAGCCTACAGCACGTCAGATAACGACAACCCTAACTTAGTACAGTCTAGTCTACTACAGTTGTCAATTGTACTGTAGCAATATTAGCCACAAGTTCATAGCTAGCCATTATTATATGTACTGTGTCAAATCTGACCGTAGGATCTAGGGAAACTCTAGTCATCTGTGTTGCTATAAATAGTCCTATATTACATTAATGTATGACATGAGAAATATTACCCAAGAATACACGCAGTACATTCTCAGCTCACAAATAGCTCGCTTTTCATTATATTAGCTCGCCATGAGCTCGCAGTTTTTCTTTCAGAGTGGCGAGACTCAGATTGTAACCATTTTGAATTTGTTATTTCATGTGTTAGAGGCAAAAACCAGAATTGTGGTCTTCTCCTCCTTTTTGGCTTCTATGGCTAGAAAGTTTGAGCCATCTCTTTTGGGACACTCATGGATCTTTTATAGGCATTCGTTATGCAAGACCGATGGATCGTGCGTTATATTCGGACAAATTTTTTGTCCCTCATAATAACTGTAGCTCTAACTCTTAGCTTCTCATATCCGCTTGAGTATCTCATTTGGACGTCATATAAAAAAGTTATGGTCGAAATTAAATCATGGGAAAATATGTAGAGGAGCTCAAGTTTGCCTTCATCCAACAACAAACGTAACTCAAGTGTAGACAGATGCATAACAAGCCAAAGTGCGGTTAATAGTTATATTCATTTTGTTTGTTTTACTTCCCTTGCACTGCATGCGCTTCTTAATTAATTATCTTCTTCCTAACTGTATATAGTTGTTACTTGGTATTACCACTATAAGGAATGCCAAAATGACTCAAAAAATGGGTATCGCGATCCGACATAATAGAAGAATGTCAATTCGTTAAAAGACACGAACTCCCACTCAAGGCATCAACCACCCACCTGGTGTTTAATAACAAATGCAAATTGCTGCAAATATGTAATCCAATTAGCATGTTGAGTGGATAAGCATCTTGGGAAGCGAGGTGCTTAAGTTCCTCATGATCCGCATATAAAATGATTAATTATTGATGAAAAATGCAGTGGCGCCAATGGAGTAAGGCACGAACCACGGCATAGAATTCCACAGCATACGTGCTATAGCGCGTCCATGGAGCCGTAAGTTTCTCACCGGGATGACCGAGCTGGCAAAGGACAGCCCCAATTCCAATGGTGTAAGATTTTCTTTTATTAATAATCAGTTTTATTTTCATATAAAATCCTATAGTTATTTTATATTTTTTTTAATATTTATATTATGTTTTATATTTTATAAATTATTGTTATTATTTTTTTATTGGTTAAAATTTTATTAATTAAATTGAAGGAAAGATAAAAGAAAAATGAAAAAGAAAATAGAGATCAAACTGGTTTTTGTTTTCAATTTAATGTTAATAATTATAGAAAATTAATAAGAAAATATAGAATAAAATCACATCAGCGTAAAGCCCCGACCAAGTTCTTTTTGGACTTTTTTTAATCAATTAGCCAACTTAGCAAACGTGGTTTGATGATAAAAAATAGCACGTACCTTTTTTCGACTGTGTTCATTATAATGGATGAACATGAATTTTTGCCAAGTTTTTTCTTCAATTTAATGTTTAAAATTAAAAAAAAAATGACAAAAAAAAGGTATTGAATCACATCAAGTTAGCAAAAAAACTAGATCGGACTTTTTTGGACCTTTTTTTTTTATGAATTCACCAACTTAAAAGATGTTTAATGGTGGCTAATATCACGTATCTTTTCTAAAATATAATCATGGACCAAGAATAAGATTTTTCTTAATTTGATTGTTCATCTTTCTTCCAGTTTGTGCAATGAGGGTGGGTGTTGACTTGGTCGCGCATATAAACTTGCAACACCAGAATATCTTTAAGATATACTTTTTCTATTAGTTCTGCTATTTGTACTTTTCTCGATATTTTTTTCTCCTGAATTTTGAAATTTCCTGTTGGAAAACAACACAAAGCAAAAAGCTAAGAAAGCTGAGGCATGCTTAGTTTGTTTTCATGTATTACAGAGTTGTCCAACCAAAACTATATAAAGACCCTAAACCCTAGCTCATCTTACCAGTAGCTGCTAAACAATACAACGGGCAAAAAAGATGAGCGGTAGATTAAGAGACAGCTACACACACAGGTGGATGGCTAGGATCTTAGCAGTACAACTGGTGCATGTCACCATGCAAGCGTCCAAAACACATATAAAACAAACCTAGTGATGACTAGATATGCTGAGTAGATAAAGGCTCAATAATCTTGACTTGATGACTGGATATCTCTAACACACACCCCTCAATCCAAAGCCGGTGAAGGAGTAATTCGTAGCTTGTTTCTGAACCGGATGAAGGATTGCTTTGTCAATGGTTTTGTAAGAACATCAACTGTTTGGTCAATGGAGGGAACGTGCTGCACCTTAAGAGTTCCTTGACTTACCTTTTCTCTAACAAAGTGAACATCAATTTCCACATGTTTGATTCTTGAGTGCAGCACTGGATTTGCAGCAAGTGATTCAGCTCCAATATTATCTGTTCATATAATAGGCATGTGCTTTATAGGGATCCTGATTTCCTCTAGAAGATGTTTGATCCATAGAACCTCAGATGCACAATTGGATATGCTCCTGTATTCAGCCTCTGTACTTGATCTGGACATTGAGGCTTGTTTCTTAGAGAACCAGGAGACTAGGTTGGCACCTAGGTAAACACAGAAACCTGTAATAGAGTTTTTGTCATCTGTGTCTGTTGCTCAATCAGCATCTGAAAAACCTACCAGTCTGTTGGACTTTGATCTTGTGAAAGACAATCCAAGGGTAGGTGTTCCTGCTATATATCTGAGCACTCTTTTAACTGCTTTCCAGTGAGTATCTAAGGGATATTGCATGTACTGACTGAGCTTATTAACACTATATACAATGTCAGGTCTTGTGATTGTTAAATATTGTAGCCCATCTATGACACTCCTGTACAAAGTTTGATCCAGAAAGGGAGAGACAGCAAATTTGGATAGCTGAGGGGATGATATAATAGGTGTTACTGATCCCTTGGCCAAGGACATACATGCTTTATGTAGAGGGTTCTGAGCATACCTTTTTTGACACAAATTCATCCCTGTAGGTGTGTGAGTGACCTCAATGCCTAAGAAGTGGTGAACTGTTCCCAAATCCTTGAGAGAAAAAACAGAGTCAAGGAGCTTGACAAGGGCTGTAATATCATTATTGTTGCTACCTGTGATGAGAATATCATCCACATAGACCAAGAGGAAAGTATAGGATTTGGAAGTAGCTTTGAAGAAAAGAGAATTATCTGACTGAGAGGATTTGAAACCAAGACCTATGAGAACCTGTTTAAGTTTAGAGTATCATGCCCTAGGTGCCTGTTTTAACCCATATAGGGCTTTGTTAAATTTGCAAACCAACTGTTGTACTCCTTGTTCAAACCCTGGAGGCTGTTGCATATAAATCTGTTCTGATAAGTCACCATTTAGAAATGGGTTATTTACATCCTACTGTCTTACTCTTCAGCCACAAGACACAGCAATAGATAGAATGGTTCTGATTGTGACAGGCTTTACCACTGGACTGAAAGTCTCTTCATAGTCAAAACCTGGAGCTTGAGTGTAACTCTTTGCTACTAGCCTTTTTCCAGGTGTAAGAGGAGTAAGAGTCCATGTCTTATTCTTGGACAGTGCACTGAGTTCAGATATCATTGCTTGTTTCCACTGTGGTAAGAGAAGTGCCTCTTTAAGAAGTGTAGGTTCCTACTCATCCTTAACTTGTGCAGTGTAAACTTTGGGCTTTAAATGTCCTGTCTTGGCTCTTATCTGCATAGAGTGCACATTAGTAACAACAGGTGGTGCATTATGAGAAATAAAGTAGTTTTGATCAATATCTAATTGTGGCAACTGTACTGTCAAAGGGATTGTAGTGTGAGATTGGGAAGTGGATTGTGGAGAGCAGGGAGATTGGTGTATGGAATGTGTTTGTGAATGTATAACTGGAGAGGCCTGAGTATCCAAGTTTTCAGGTTGGAAAGAGGATGTAGATGAGATTGGGGGGTTTATGTTTGGTGCTAAGATGTTTTGTGTAGGAACAGTAGGGGTGAGAATTGTATGTAAAGGTGAGGACACAGGGGAATTTGTATGGGGGATAGTTTGGGAGTCAATGTTTGTGTTTGTTGACCTGAGTAAAGGAAATTGATCTTCAACAAATATAACATATCTATTCATCACAATTTTTCCAGAAGGAAGTAAAATCTTGTACCCTTTGTAACCATCACTGTACCATAAAAAGGTTGAAGGAACTGATCTGAATTCCAGTTTGTGCTTTTTATAAGGCCTTACATGAGGGTAACATAAACAACCAAAGATTTCAGATTAGAGTAAACAGGTTTATGACCATATAGAGCTTCAAAAGGGGATTTAAAAAAAGTTTTTTACTGGGAGTTCTATTGATTGTATACACAGCAGTACTAAAGGCCTCCATCCAATATTTACCAGGAACTCTAGACTGAGCTAACAAGGACAGGCCTACTTCAATCACATGCATGTGTTTCCTCTCAGCCACACCATTTTGCTGAGAGGTATAAGGGCAGGAAATTCTATGAATGATCCCCTTATCGTGCAGAAATTTGGACAGATTCCTATATTCCCCTCCCCAGTCACTTTGAACAATTTCTATTTTGGCTGAGAACTAATTTTCAACCAAGGCTTGAAATGTTTCAGATTTGTTCTTGAGGAAATAAATCCATGTGAATTTAGTACAGTGGTCAGCAAACACAACATAATAAACACTGCCATTAGTGGCTTTCAGGGGATATGGACCCCACAAATCAGTGTGAACAAGATCAAAGGGATGATGAATTGTAGTAATAGATTCTTGAAAAGGTAGTTTGTGAGATTTTGAATGTAAACAAGCATTGCAAGGAGATTTAACAGAATATTTATTAGAAAAAGAAATATTACAATCCCTAATAACTTTTATTACAATATCATTGGCAGCATGGCCTAGCCTATTGTGCCAGATATCAAGACCTACATTCTTCTTGGAAACAGAAAAACAACATGGAGATTTGACAGCTTTATTCTTGAAATCAGACTGAATGAGGGATGAAGTTTGGCAGTTTATAGGTGGCACTTGAAGAAGGTGAAATTTATATAGTCCATCACTAAGTCTCCCTTGAAGTAGAGTAGCCCCCGTGGCTTGATCCTTGATAAAACAAACAAGAGGATGAAACTCAAAGTAAACTTGATTATCTTTGGAAAATTGAGAAACACTTAGAAAATTTTTGGTGATGCTAGGAACATGAAGCAGGTTGTTGAGGTGAAACACATGATTAGATTAGGGATGAGGGGATTTAACAGTAGAGTTGCCAATATTAGATATAAACAAACCTGCTCCATTACCCAAGTGAAGTTGATTGGATCCTTGATATTCCGACGAGATGTTGAGGTTTGAAAAGTCTAGAGTGACATGATTTGAAGCTCCTGAGTCTGGATATCCAGCTATAATCTGAAGCATTGTCTTGAGTGGATACCATAGAAGTCATTGCTGAGGTCTGAGGCCATGTTTGATTGTTCCTACTGCCAAAAAAGGTTCCTCTACTGAAATTCTAATTGTTGTTTGAGTTGAAGCTTTGTGAAGATTGAGGGTTGAAGTTTGGATCCATTCCTTAATAACACTTAGAGGCTGTTGTTATAGCCTCTACTTCCCTTTCCTCTAGTACTTGCTCTTCCTCTTTTGCTTCCTTTATTAGAGTAGGACCCTCTTCCTCTATTGTTTCCATTGTTGTTGTTGTTGTTGCTCCAATTGTTATTATCCTTCCTAGACTGCCCATGAACAGCCATATTAGCAACTATAGGAACAGACTCATCAAATTGAGGATTAGAAGATTCCAATCTTGATTCAAAACTCAGCAGTAGGCCACTAGCATCCTTAAAACTCCACTTTTAGGAATAGAGGTGATGGTAACAACCACTGGATCAGATTCAATGCCCAGGACAGTTAGGGCATGCAGTAATTGGTTAAAATCCTCAACTTTGTGTCCAGAGGCAGCTAAGTTGTCACAGCAAACTTTGACTTTATTCAGGTATTCTCTCATGTATTGATTTCCCTTCTTCATTGTCTGCAATTGAATCTTGTATTGCATGGTTTTTGCACCAGATTGAGCTGCAAAGTTGGCCTCCAGTTCTTTCCACATTTCATGACTTGTGGTGAGGCCAACCGTAAGGATGAGAACACTTCTGATAGGGAGGAGAGCAGCCAGGAAGTCAGGAGTTGATCTTGTCTCTGATATGTCTGATATTTAGGATTGAGAACAATGAGGCCTTATTGGTTCTGGACAACCTTTGAAGGAATTTCTGCAGAGCCATTGAGAAAAGATTAAAGGCCTAAACCAGTGACAACAGCTAGGATTTTTTGTTTCTGAACAAGATAGTTATCATTAAGCTTAACCGAGTTTAGTTGATGTTGTGGTTGGATCAAGAAATTATGGGAAGCAATGTGGGATTTTTAAACACAGATGTGTTTGCATTTGGATCTATCTTAGGCACGGTTTCTGTTTGAGCCATTTATGAAAAGAAAAACACAAAAGAAAACAAGGCTAATAAAGTAGTGATGGTGACTTATCAGAGACAGGCCCTATGCCTGCTCTGATACCATGTTGGAAAACAACACAAAGCAAAAAGATGAGAAAGCTGAGGCATGCTTAGAAAGGAAAGGATGAACATTGTTTTCATGTATTACAGAGTTGTCCAACCAAAACTATATAAAGACCCTAAAACCTAGCTCATCCTACCAGTAGCTGCTAAACAATACAACGGGTAAAAGAGATGAGCCATAGATTAAGAGACAGCTACACACACAGGTGGATGGCTAGGATCTCAGCAGTACATCTGGTGCATGTCACCATGCAAGTGTCCAAAACACAGATAAAACAACCCTAGTGCTGACTAGATATGCTGAGTAGATAAAGATACAAAAAACTTGACTTGATGACTGGATATCTCTAACATTTCCAATGTAGTTTTATTGAACTTAGTAGTTATATTGTCCTTTAACTGAATTAGCAACCTGCATGAGAAGTATTGGATAAATTTCTCTTTTTTTAAATGTTCATCCTACCTATGATTCATGATCTCCTTGACTAGATTTTACATGCAGTCCAAGAGGAAATCACAAAAACCTGGTTCACATTCAAAATTTTCTTTATTGAGAAAGGAACTGAGAGAAGGGAATTTGCTTTCTATTTTCGGAGGGCTTATTGCGTAGTTCCGTCAAGCAACGCAAGACCGAGACCCGCTTTTTTCATAATTTATTTTGCCAACGGTGGAAGATTATTATGAAGATGTGCAATCGAATGAGTTATTCAAGAAAAGCACAACTGATATCATTTCAGACAGGTTATATCGCATGCTTATTATCATCTTTTGTTCTTATTGTATAAATCTATTCGTGGATGCTTGTGAACAATCCGACCTTTTGATCCTATTGTATATCCGTGCTATGTGGGTCTTAGTTGGTTCATCAAAACTCAACTTTAGGCTCCCTTTGGAAGATGACTTTTGAGTGTCCTGGAATTGGATTTCGAAAATCCAAATGAAAAGAAAAATCCTTGCTTGTTTAGATGTTTATAATGTTACTTGGGTCAAGTTAATTTTTTTTATTACTCAAATTTTAAAACCTCCTTAACATCTTTTTGCTTTTGATATATTTTAGATGATTAGTATATCAAATTAACCTTACAAGATCTACAATTTGATATAAAAGTAGAAGTACATATTTGAAAAGTTAATTAAACAAACAAAAAAAAAGATTGTTGCATTTTTTTTAAATTTAAAATTAAATAAGTTAATTGTGCCGGGTTTCGCCAACCCTCTTCGAAACGGAGAAGGATTTTGTTAATAGCTTAGTTCCTAGAAAAGCAAAAGTAAAATATAAAATTGTTGAAGGAAAAACACAATTAGTGTGCCTTCGTCAACAAGTAACTGATGAAGGATAGTTTAGGTATTTGTTATCTTAATGTATTATGGAAACATGTACTTTGATACCCTATATAAAGGGAGTATTTGATGAATAAGAGAACCCTAATTTCTATCGTCTCTTTCGTCTCTCTTTTATTTATTTTCCTTATGATTTTACTTTTACACATTATCAGCACGAAACTCTAACCTATTGAGAATGATCGAGAATAAGCCTCCATACCCTATACACACTCCATACCTTATACACAATTTTCGTGGGTCAAGTTTATAACTGCATTATATGTTTGAAAAATCGGTTTCTTGAGTTTCAACCGTTGGATCGCTCTCAAAATTTTATAGAAACTTTAGAACCTCTCGAATTACATTCTGAACGGTGGAAATTATATTCGGAGTTACGGGGAAATATATATATAATTTTTAATAGAGCAGATTTTATTTTCGTAAATTTCTGTGCAGCGATTTTCAAGATACGATTGCTCACAATAGAACCATTGGATCAAGGCATATTTCGGATATGTTCTTCTAAACATATAAAGGTTTAATATGGACGGTGGAGACTTGAATATGAAGTCTTAAGAATCATATAATGAATTTTGAACAGAGTTGATCCTGTTTCTCAAAACTGTCTGCACAAGTTATTTTAGAAATTCAATTACGCACAATCTAACCGTTGGATGAAGCTGGATTTTGGATATGTTATTCAAAACACGTATAGGCTAAATTAGAACGGTGGAGATCGGGTTTGAAGGTCTCTGTCATCATAAATCAGACAAGCTTATTGTAAAACAAATTTAGGAAAGAATCGTGACTTTCCTTCAAGGTAATTCGAATTACCCTATTATTTATTATTTATTAAATGCAGTTAATAAATATTTTGCAATATGAATATATGTCATGATATGTATTGTTGTGCAAAGCATGTATATGTATATGTGCCACGCATAATTATATGCATGTGATGTATTGACAAATATGAAATTTTACAATACTTTAATAATATTCATAGAGTGCATAATATATTAGTATTCATGCTCTTATAAGATTTCTAATTTAGAAACCATAAATAAAGTTATTTACATGATTAGATGAGAGATTGATCATGATTTTGCCAATWWTTTTAGTTCYTAATGAATTTCGATGAATTGATTGATTTCATATATGTTGATCATGAATTTCGATGAATTGACAGATTCATGTTTGTTGATCATTTCGATGAATTGATAGATTCATGTTTGTTGATCATTTCGATGAATTGATAGATTCATGTATGTTGTAATTCTATTCAAGCTAATTTATAAGCAACTTTCAATATGTATCATTGATTGTACATTTGCATATTTTCATGATAATGAAAGTTCACGAATGATACAAAATTGTATATATAAGTCTTGTGATAAAGTATATTCACATGATATCAAAGAAAGATTATGACATACTTCGAATTCATTTTCTAAAGAAATTGATTAAACTTACTTAATCTAAATACAAATTAAAATACTCAAAAGAAATTGAGTACTACCATCATTGGTTTGATCTGAGCACTAAAAGAACTATAATTCCACATAAATATCATCCAAACCCCTAATTGACAAAGAATCGCCAAATTTAGTCAAAGTCAATTCTCTAATGAACTTGAAAATTCGTTAACCCCAAATCTTATATTGGAAGTATATGTAGTTTTAAAATCTCAATAAACTTTGGGATGTACTCTAAATGAGTATTTTGAGAATTTTATGAAACACTACTTCCAAGCCTAAGAATTTAGTGAAAAGAAATTTGTTTTCTAGCTAAAAAGGTCAATGACTTTGATATGTTGCAACTAAAAACATGTCTTACCATATGTGAAAAGGAAAGTCACTTTAAATGACAATAAGTATTGAGGGATATGATCTCACTCTATTTTTTTCCCACTTGAGCTAACAAACAGATGCACTTGTATAATATGAATTATAAAAATAAGTCATTGAGAGACATTACATTATTTTTCATAATACCAATGTTAGACCTCCGGATAAAGATTTTTCTTGAAACTAACTAAGACTGATATAAATAGTGGAAATAACCTCAAAGTAAAGGGGAAGAGACATGTTGATCTCTACCTATGTGGGAAGAATGAACCACAAGGTAAGATATGTAAGAGTTCATCATATTTACTAGTCATGGAACCTTGCTTAGTCAATGGATATCCTCTATTTTGATTGAAGAAAGTATGATCAATCATTCATGTTAGACTATTTTGTTTGGTCTTAAAGTTTATTTTGAGTTAGATTTATGTGATGTGGCCTGATTTAATTATTTTTGGCTTATTGGTAAAATTTGGATTTCATTCTAAAATATTGAATGTAATTGAGTTTATTTACCACACATTCACATGCAAGGCTCATGATCAAATTATTAGATATAATGTAACATATCTAGTAAATAATATAATATATTATAAGGACAAGTGTTTCATTCAAATATCTCTGAAAAATGTGAGAATTTCTCGATGAATAGACAATTACTCACTTAATTGATATTTATATGTGACAATGTCTTGATGCCTAGTGGCACATTGATTAAAGTCATAAAAGCTCATTATGGACCAAGAGCGAACGAACCTTGTTTAGTTTGATGATATTCATGTTGATGATTATCACTAAGAAGTACAATATGAGAATGGAACTATACTTTTAATTTATGTGGAAGAAAGCACGTTTTAGAGTTAATCTAGTAATTTTACTCTACTACTTTTTGATTATTGAATCATAATATATGACCAACAAAGAACTTTTAGACACTGACTCATTCAAGTTTTGATACGAATGGCATGGATCTTTTGGTCTTCGTGATATAATGGTCCATATTCTAAGAAATTAACATGGACATCTTTTATTTTTAGTGAACACAAAATAAAATAGAAATTTGATGCACAATATAGTGTTGAACTATATACATTCATATCTCAAAGATACATCACTCATTTTTTCAAAACTTGTTCATTAGCAAAATTGTATGATTGAGACCTCCATTTGCTAAAGATACAAAGTGTAATATTTCATTCTTATAATTGATAATTGGTGATACATGTGGACATGACCATTCATAATGCGGATCATTCAAGTAATTTTTTGGTCGATGCTTCAGCACGTATTGTCCATAAAAATATTGCATTTGCAAAACTTCTAGTACATTTAATATGATTGAGAACTCACCACCCTTATAAAGCACCCAAACTCAAAATGCTAGAGGGTTTACATCAAAAGTACTTGATGTCTATTGCATTTTAATAAAGATCGATATACTGGATCTTGTACCCTAATGTGCATATATAATAAGATCTCAAATAAGACACCATCAAAAGGAATATAGATGGTGACTAAGACAATATTTATGCYCACTCYTTTGTCTTTGCACAMGGTTATGCAATATTGCACGCAACTCTTACTTATTCGTTTATGAACCCCTACTAACCAAATATCTTGCGTACCAGTTGGTACCTGGATATAAGCCTGATAATTCATATCTACGCATATTTGATTAAGCAGTATATGTGCTATTGCGCCCCCACAACGCATTCTGTGGGTTTTCAAAGACGATTAAGTATTTATGTTGGATATGAATCTCCAACAATCATCCGCTATTTGAAACCTTTGAAAGACGATCTCTTTATCGCTAAATTAGCGAATTTGTCACTCTAATGAGATAGTCTTCTCGTCGTTAGGGGGAGATAAGAAAAAGTTTTTTCTAATGGAACGACAGGAATAGTTTCATACTATGTCTCATTATGATCCCCGCATTTCAAAATGTAATGAGAAAGAAAAGTAAAGTGAACAATTGATCTTCAAAGTATAGAAGACTCAATTTTCAAAGTGACGAGATCATATATATACAAGCTGCAAATGTGTCTGCAAGGTTAAAAGTCCCTGTAAAGGGCACAATATCGCAAATTAAGACATTGCAACTATACTTAGTGGATGTTTGGTTGAGGTCGTGACTCCTAAAAGGAACAGGGGGAGGTCACTTGGTTCGATCAACACTCGCCAAAGGAATAAGAGGGCATGTATTGCACAACTTGAATTGATCATCAATGAAGATAATAACTCTCATGAGATTATCTCTGATTATACTTATGACCATGAATCATTACTGGAGGACGCTCCGAAGTTTAATATGATTCCAGAGAATAAAGAAATCTCAATGTACAATGAGAGTTTATATAAGTTGATGGAAAGACTTTTCATACACATTGATGATATATACATTGTTACTCAAAGAATCATAGAGCGCAATAGTATCGAACCACGCTCTATTGAAATGTCAATATTGAGCAAATTAACCTAATTCTAAAGAATCAATCTAGGTAGAATTAAATTCACTGACAACAAGACATATATTTGGTTTGGTAGTGCTAACCTCACCAAGTCTAAAGTCTGTAGGACATAAATAAAGTTTTGTCAGAAAGCGAAATGAGAAAAATAAAGCCATGAGATGCAAATCTATACTTGAAGTACAAAGTTTCTCAAAACGCCCTGGAATTGACTATGGGGATATGTACTCACCCATAATAAATGTTATAATTCTAAAAAACTTAGAATGCAGCTTATACTTGTGGTTACATCATATCTCTATGGGGATCATGATTTAGAGATATATACGAAAGTGCTTGCTGGCCTATCATTGCCAAGGCAAGTGACTCTAAGCCACGGAGTGCATTTGCAATAAAATCAAAACACTCACCTTATGGATTGAAATAATTCAGACGGATGTGGTATAACCGTTTAAGTGACTAATTGATTGGAAAAAAATAATCAATGCCCTTGCGTATTTATAAGGAAAATAAGTTTCAAATTTACGATTATAATTGTATATGTCGATGAAAGGAACAAAACATCCACTCTTAATGAAATAAGAGATATCGCTAGTTATTTGAAATTCTTAGTTTGAGATAATGCATCATGGGAAAGCTCGGTCATGTTAAGGCTTTAAACTAAAACTGAGTTTGTGGAATACTAAATTTTACATTTTGCATATGTCCAAAAGATGATCAGGCAATTAAATATGGATAAGTGCAATATGTTAGCACTCCTATGATTGGTCAAAGTGAAAATATAAGGAAATATTAGTTTCGTCAATGGAATGACGAAGAACTGTTGGGAGCTAGAATCCTCTACCTACGTACAATATGCGCATTATTATACCATTACTAATACACTTGACCAAATATTACTTTTTCAAAATTGTTATCTTGATTTAACTCAAGAAAGCGCAATCTCAATGAAATGAAATCAAAATGTAATTTGATACCTAAAGGAAATCACTGATGCGAGTTTATTTTTCCCATTCATAAATATAATTGGGACTACAGATGGTCTTGTAATCCTATATAAAATGTTGAGTTTACTTCCTACTGTGAAATACCAAATAGTATCGTTAATGTTGGTTACTCATTCGATCCGTGTAAAGAGATCATTATCATACATGTAGTAGTTTGTGAATATATACGATAAATGTTATGATCATTCATATATCTGATGATAATGGCTTGAACTCTATCACTGAAGAAAATGTGATAATACGAGTAATATCAATACAACTATTCTAAAACCAACAATTATGCACTTTCTCAAGAATCAAGTAAATTGAGGAAGTGGAGACTTTCAAAGTTCTCTTGACAGATGTACATATCAGAGAAAGGTGTACACTTTAGGAGGAGTCTCAACATAGGTGTGTTGTACTTTTTTTCCTTAGACCAAGTTTTATTTTTCCCATTGGGTTTTGTTACTTGGCAAGGTTTTAACGAGGCAACAATGAAATAACAATTCACCATTTGACTTGGCACAAAGGAGAGTGTTGAAGGAAAAACACAATTAGTGTGCCTTTGTCAATAAGTAACTGATGAATGATAGTTTAGATATTTGTTATTTTTATATATTATGGAAACATGTACTTTGATACCCTATATAAAGGGAGTTTTTGATGAATAAGAGAACCCTAATTTCTATCGTATTTTTCGTCTCTCTTTTATGTCTTCTCCCTATGCTCTTTGATATAAAAGTAGAAGTACATATTTGAAAAGTTAATTAAACAACAAAAAAAAGATTATTGCATTTTTCTAAATTTAAAATTAAATAAGTTAATGGTGCCGGGTTTCGCCAACCCTCTTCCAAACGGAGAACATTTTTGTTGTTAGCTTAGTTCCTAGACAAGCAAAAGTAAAATATAAAATCATTTTTTAAACACACATACGATACTTTTTACGGGTATAGTCTGATTCTTAAACTGGTCAAACCTACAAAAAATTAACATAATTTAGTAATTAATATTCATATATATATATATATATATATTAATTAAAATAACAAGAATTGATTTCTTATAATAAAATGTTATTAAAATAAAATATAACACAACTGCATATTAAGCAATCCATATTAGCCAATAGGAATTTAACTTATAAACTCAATTTGGTGGGGTGCGGTAGGCCCGTGCAGTAGTGCAACGCATGGGCGATGCGCGAAGGCCTAAGTAAAAATATATATTCTTTCAAATCAATTTTTTTTTATTATTTGGAAATTCTCATTCTAAAAATTAGTATTTAATTGAACCTCTTCGCAGTTTATTATTCTTAAACTTCCCCACAGCGTTTTTTTTTTTTTTTTTGATTAATTGGCTACTAAGAATTGTTATATGTTGTAATTAATAGGCCTGTTTTTAACAGTCGCAAGATGTTGCCAAACTTTATTAAATATCATAACTCATTTAAAGCAAAGCTGTTTGATATATTATTTGATTCAAATTATTAAAAAATCCATTTCATAAACTTGGTTATCTTTATACATATCTTTATTTAAAAGATATCATTGCTTAGTATTTACTAACAGATATACCATAAAACTTTAGTTTATTTGTATGCAACTAGGCTTTGTTCTTAGGGGAAAATCTAGACCAGAAGTGGAAACATGAGACAAATTTCGTTACCATTTGTGAGTTTTGCAATGTATAATTATCACATGACTTATTCCAGAACATTAAGGGGAGTCTTGAAATAATACTGTAATAATTGTGGATTTATTAGTTTGAATTCATTCAAAAAAATGTATTATAAGTGCCTTTGTCTATTATTTATTATATTATTAATTATCGAGTTGTAGGTAGGAGAAAGAAACTGTTCACACAACACAAAATATATGCTTGGATCAGAATTTCCAGTAACAATATTTTGTTTCATTTTTCTCACAGTTCCTCATCTACCAAAGGTATTAATTTTGGAACTTTAACAATTCTATAATGCAGGAACAATGAAGGATGTCGACAAATTCCACACCTACCATATATTTTTTACAAGCCAGTCAAAAATCATTCACAATTATAATTTAAAGGTGGGATAGGGAACAAAAGGATTGGGTTCAAATGAGAACCCCTCATTACATGTGAACCTATAAACTAATCCTGGCCTTATATCTAATATTGCACAGTGCAATTATATGTCAAGGTTCATTGTGCTTTTTACACAGTAATGTAGTGCTAAAATCAGTTCAGTTTTTTTAATTTAATTATATATATATATATATATATATATATATATATATATATATATATATATATATATATATATATATTACGTTTTAAAATATGCAATATGTATCTTAAATTGTACATCTTGAGAATGTGATTAATTTGATTTATATTTCATTCAAAACGAATAAAATTTGAAAAAGTTAGGGTTTGTTGAAGATTTGAGTTTAATTTCAAATTTTGAGTTTGCACGAAATTTGCGATACTTTTTGTATACAATCGTAGTGTTTTTTTTCTTAATCTATTATGCTTTCCAAAGAACAATGTAGTGCTCTTTGTAAACATTGATATATGTCCAAAATACTATTTTTAATTAATTAATGCATTTTTTACATTATTACCATGCTGACATGTCATGATCTCAACCATCAAGATTATCCAATCTAATGGTCAAGATGAGTCTTTAGGTTCACATATAATGACGGGTTCTCATTTGAACCCAACCCGAGAACAAAATGCGTCCCAAATAGCTCTACATTGATTCAAAGAATGATAATGATGTAAGCAAATACTTTAACTTTTTAAGTGTAGTTTTAAGACTTTTTTTTTTTTAATTCATACAAATTTTGTTTAAATTGGAGTACTAACTTTCGATGACAATATCAAGAATTTTGCTGAAAATAAAAGTCAATCATACATATAATATATCTAATGAAAAGGCTAAAAAAGTTAAGTTTAATGATTCTTTCAACTTCACTTCATAATTAAACATCGAATTTACTACATTTATTAAATATTAAAGTCATGCAGAGTTCAGAGTTCGAATTCAAGAGGAGCATCAAAAAATTTAGAGAAATAATCGTGATTAGCCAAGAGTAATATACATACTTTTTTCAAATATTTAATACTTAAATGAAACATTCTCAAATATTCTTAAAGTTCATGTTATAAATACTTATTTATTTTTAATTAATTAACTATGAAGATATCACTCTTTGTGTAGCAATTGCTAACAATGAAAAACATGTTTTACATCAACCGAAAAATCATAATTTGATCATTAATGCAATTATAAAAATGGAAGCAAAAAAAAAATGTTACGGTAATAATCACTACTATAGAAACGGCTATTCCATCGGTTATTTTAAGCATTTTACATCGGTTATTGAACCGATGTAATAGCCAATGATGTAAACTGTACACAATACTATATCCGTTTCCATAAAAACGGATGTACAATCATGAATTGACCGATGTAATACTTGATTATACTACATCGCTTTCCTTAACACCCGATGTAAATAATGGCATGGATGTAAGGATATATTTTACTACATCGGCTTCTCTGAAAACTGATGTAAATTTATGAAATACCCGATGTAAACCTTGGTGTTTGCACATCGGTTATGAAAATATGCGATGTAAATGTGAATTTACTAACATCGGTCATATAAAATCGATGTATAAAAGTCAGATATTTACATCAATTATTAATAGAAACGGTGTAAAGGTAACATCTGTTTTTAATATAACTGATGTAAAATTATTTTTTTTAACATTTTTTGCCATTTTAGATGATTCACACCTGAAAATTTGTAACCAATTTATATCGCATAACCCAACCGAACAATAAGCATACAACACCGAATAATTCACCCGAAAACAGAAGCAATAACATAATTCAATAATAATCCAACCAACTATGCAAGGTAAAACTCATCAAAATAAGCTATATAATTTGAAAAATGAAATACGTATGGCCTACACTAAGTACTAGTTTTAACCACATACAAGTCACATCTCAAATCCAAATGACCAAAATCAACCTAATCAAAAAACTTCTAAAATTCAATGCTAACATAACACACGATTCTAATCATCCAATAATCCGTTCTTCATTTCAAAAAAAACATCTTGCCCATTGTTTCTGAATTTTTTCAATGTCATTTGGATGAAGTTTTTCGTTATCATTAAATACCTGTAACATATATTGTAACACAATAACAAATACAAATTATAATAAAATAGTTAAAGTTCAAAATTATATTACCTCCTCCCAGTTGTCCGTTATTCCTACTCGAATTATGGTCCACATCCAATGCATAACGTAATATCCACATTCCCAACCTCCGGATTGCTTATTACACTAATATTCAACACAAAAATAAATTTTGAGTAAAAGGTTAATAACTAACTGTACAAATGTACTACAAATATAAACCGAAAAAATAATAATGATAATAATAATAATAATAGTAATAATAATAATATAATAATAAAGGACTGCAAATTATTAACTTTCATCTTGAATCGACTCATGTGTTTACCATCCAACACGTTAAAAGTAGTCATAGCACTTGTTGAAAAAGTAGGGATAAGTAAGTAAAATAAAACATTACAATAAGACCGAATGCGCATAACGACAAGAATGAACCATCGGCTATGCCCAGCATTTCTTAGCTTCTTCACTCCGTGCTCTGAGTTCGATACCGTCCCGATCGTCGCTCGACATCTCGTGTCTATCAGTTTCTTCACCCAGATGGCAGTTTTATCTCACACAATAGTGCAAAAAATCTATTATAGAACAGTCAATCTAAAACGCATCAGAAAAAGACGTTCTAAAATATAAGCTGGTGGCATTTTCGTAATAAAAGTGTCATATACCAGAACGGCCTTAAAAAGGCGTTCTGGTATATCAAATATATCAGATCGCCTTTTTCAATGGTGTTCTGGTATATCGAATATACTAGAATGCCCTTGAAAAGACGTTCTGGTATATCAAATATATCAGATCGCCTTTTTCAGTGGCGTTCTGGTATATCGAATATACCAAAACGCCGTTAAAAAAGGCGATTTGGTATATTCGATATACCAGAGCGCCTTTTTAACGGCGATCTGATATATTTGATATACCAGAACGCCTTTTTAAGGGCGTTATGGTATATTGATATACAAGAACGCCGTTAAAAAAGGCGTTATGGTATATCCACTAAGTACAAAAATCATATTTTAAAACAGACATTCTAGAACGCCTCAGGTAAAGGCGTTCTAAAATATCACCTGGTGGCACTTTCGTAATAAAAGTTATATACTGATATATAAGCAACTAATCAGAAGAAAAAAACCTAGACAATGATCTGTACTATTTTCGTAGCACATATAACAATTTAAATTCATATAGCCGAGACAAGCACTATTTTCACTAACTAGTAAATGTGTGATAACTTAAAAGTTACAAAATGACAGTCAAAAATCAACTTTACAATCATATTAATTAGGGATGGCAAAGGACCGGGTCGGGTCGGGTATTAAAGGACCCGGACCCGCCCCGTCCGCCCTACGGGTCGGGTCAACCCGTTGTATTTATTTTTTATTATTTTAATTAAATTTAAAATTAATTTAATATATAATAACATATATATTATTATAAAAATGAAATATAATATGAAAAACTAATTAAAAACAATACTAAAAGTAAAAAAATATTAATAATTCATACAAAATAAATATTTAAAACATATATAAATATATTTAAAAATTAAAAAATATATAACAAGCCGAACCAGAGCGGGTACCTGCGGGGCGAAAACGATACCCGAACTCAAATATCACAGGCCGGGACGAAATTATCATCCCTAATATTAACCACTCATTTGACGAACTCTATTAAGTTTGAAAGATTTTTAAAGTCGTTATTTTATCCCAAAAATTCACAAATTAATAAAAAAAATTAAGAAAAACCAGCTTCTAGAAATCCCCAAAATCGGAGTCCTCTCATTTCATTTCCCTTCACCAAACTCAACAGCCCCACATCCACCCCCTCCGCCTCACAGCCCGACTGGAAGTCCGCCCGCGCGACGTACTACGCAATCCCGCTGACGCTGTCGGCGGTGCCTGAGGCTACGGAGACCTGCTGAAGAAGGGGTACGGCAAGGCCACCGAACCGTTCTCTTCGAGAAGGGCCAGATCTGCGGCGCCTGCTTCAAAATCCGCTACGTCGACGACCTCCGGTGGTGCATCCCCGGCACCTCCATCATCGTCACCGCCACCAACTTCTGCGCCCCCAACTACGGCCTCGAGCCCGACGGCGGCGGCCGGTGCAACTCGCCGAAAGCTCACTTCATCCTCACGATCGAGGCGTTCGAGAAGATCGCTATCTGGAAGGATCAGGTGCAGGAAGGAGGGCCCATAAAACATCACCGTCAAAATATGTCCAAAAATTCAGTCTAGAGATTACAGGGACGCGATTGCTTAAAGCCAAAACCCCTGCGGCTCTCCTCTTTTGTTGCTCGTACAAAACCCTAATTCTCCGTCGAATTCCCTTCGCGACAATAATGAAGCTCGCCAGGTTTTGTGTTTCTTCATCTTCCTCATTTTTTCCCATCATATCTTTCTGATTAGATTTCTTTACGGTCATTGTAAGTTTTAACTTATCCTTAAAACAAAATAATTTTTGAGCAGGTTTTTGATGAAATTGAACAACGAGACCATACCAATTGAGCTAAAAAATGGCACTGTTTTACATAGCACCATTACCGGTTCGTCTCTTTTACCACATCTAATTAATTTTCTGCTTTTGGTGATTTTCTGCTTATTAATTTTGATTTTCGTTGTTATTACATGTTAATTTTCGTTCTGATTTTGTTGCAATTGGATTTTCCTGAGAATGGTGAAGTGAAAGTGTGGTTGTTACTAGGTTATTTTTATTTTCTACTTTTTCTTCATCTTAGAAAGGGTTTTCAGGTTTTCAAATGGGATACAAATTATAAATTTCTGTTTTGAGTGTTCAGCATTCTACAAGTTATCAATTGAGGTTTCAAGTGAAATCTTGATTAGTTAGCTATTCTATTACTATTATATTTCTGGTTTTTTGGTTAATACATGTACCGTAATGAATCTTGAAAGCTCACATAAGACCTATAACAAATTGGATGCAAACTCGTAGATGGGCGAGATGGCTAGAATGAACAACAATGGTCATTTTACGTAAAGTGAGGAGGATAAAATGTATGACATAATTTTTTTAAACGAGCTGAACTCCCCCCCAAAAAAATTATGTCCTTAAGGTAAAAATAAATCAAGGACAGGCTCTTTCTTTATCTCAACATTAAAGATTGCCAAACCGTAATAACATCAAGACTCGGTTTCATACTTTTTCTATAGTTTTTGCATCCCTCTTTATTACTTTTCACAGTGTTCTATATGAGGCCTCTTCTATATTACAATTTTTAAGGATTAGAGGGTGTTTGACGAAAATATATGAAAGAATAAGACCTTATTAGAAATTAGATCATATTTTCGAGGAAAAAAATGTTTTTGAATTGTTTTGATAAAATAAGACGATGGAGCTTTTAATGGCGAACTTTCTATATTAACTCTTGTGAAATTGTGAGCAGGCTTCTATGAAACTCGGATTGCGTACTATTCATGGAGAGGTGCGCAAGGATATCGCTTTGCCTCGATTCCTGACTATTGAGGTTTTCTTTGTTTCAACGTGGCTTGTTGATATTGCATTTGCGCTTCATAGTTGGTTGGCATTGAGGGGATGTAGACGGCTTGCAAGAGCTGGACATACTTGGATTTGTCTGAAATGGGCATGTTGTTTGTATCAAGTTCTCCAAGTTAGAGGATTAATCAAACCTCTTATTACCAAACATGGCAATTATCTTGAGCTTCAAATTATTTGATTTTGTATTTGGTTTGTATTACTATTATGTTACAATGTTGATAATGACTTGAAACTGAAAGTAGGTTGTGGGTTCAGTTAGTATATGCTACTATTATGGATGGATATATGGACACAGGCTCTTAAGCTGATATGTGCTGTTGGAAGTGTTTGCAAATGCTTTTCATTTTCTCGAACATATAAAGATTTTTAACAACAACCAATCTTATCTATGTTTTCGATTTTTGATGAAGACAGGTTTGATGGAAACTCGGAACTCGTAGCAGAACTGGTTACGTCTAATGGCTTCAAATCTGCTTATGCAATCAAAGACGGTGCAGAAGGGCCGAGAGGGTGGACGGTTAGTGCTTACTACTTTTTTAATTCTCTTTTACTTTCTTTGAAATAACATTTAATTTGATTACCAAATGAAAACCATGCAGAAAAGCGGCCTTCCCTGGATACAACCGAAATAGACGTTTAGCCTTGACCTCAGCGACTTGACGGGTGCAATTGGTGATGCTTTTCGGGTAAATATCTCAGCTTGTATCACTACCTTATAGCTTCTTTCTTTCTTTATTAATAAAAATAATAATAAATAATAAATAAATAAGAAGAAAGTTTGATTTGCAGGAGGCTTCTGATTCTGTGCCTCTGGCTCTTAGTGTCGCAGCAGCAGCAGCTGGTCTTGGATTATTGGCTTTTGCAGAGGTTACGCACCTCAATAATTAATTATTTCTCGAATGTATTATGAATTATGGAATAACCTAGTCTTTACATTTTTTTTATTCTTTCAGGTGGAAACAGTATCTTATAAAAAATGGAGTCTATGACTTTTCGAATTGGTTTGATGACCGTACATGGTTATAGTTGATATATTTGGGTGGAAAAGATTATCGTTGCATTTCAGTTCTAATTTAACATCAAAATAATTGAGAGTGTTTTTCTAAAATATGTCAAAGGTATCCTCTTGGACGTGTGATTAGTGGAATTGTTTACCCTGGACTTACATTGACTGCAGGCACCTTATGGCGGTGTGTACATAAGTAAATTGTTGCTTTTAATAGATCTAAGATCATAAGAGATTCTTTTTAGTTAGAAATAATCGGGCACATAAAGTGTTTTGCTCCGGTAGTTAGGATTGATGTGAAATTTGTCTTTTATTGGAAGGATACTGAACTCCTTCAATATTCCTGTGTCTGTGCAAACTGTTTGTGTGTTTACGGCACCTCTTTTTTCAGCCTTTGCTTCTTGGTCGATTTACCTTCTAACAAAGGTATGAGCTCTTTTAACTTGTTTGTCCCCTGCCTAGATTGACATCTTCTATTGYCATGTGATTATATAGGGGTAACACAGCCCACCTTCTAGTTGGGAATTGTCCTTATTATTTTTATTAACAATATTTTTAATTCTATCTTCAGTGGTTGATTTTTTGATCTCTGTGTTATTCGAAATCGGATTATCAAGGGGATATATATATGTTCTCAGTTCTCAAATTAAATATTTATTTCCGGTTTTTCATTGACCTGCTGGCACTCAACATGGAACAACCTTATTCGGACGATGACATTGATGATGTACGTGGACGTTGGGCGGAGTGTTTATTAAGGTTATTGCTTGATCACAAACAAACTATTTTTGGATAATTTGAATGGTGGTAAAATAGGTACTCGTCTTTTTGGTGAACGTGTATTTGGCGAATTGTGTATTATTGGTGATTTCTACTTTAACATTTGGTGATCGTGTATTTGGTGACGTATGTTGTTCGTATTGATATATTTTGGTGTGTATGTATTATTATGATTAATGGATGATTTTTGGATTATATGAATGATTGGTGTTGTGTGAAAAAAACTTCAATTTAGGGATGAATAGATCTGGAAAAAAAATGAATTCAAAAACTGTCAAATATAGAAGTCTTTCCCGAAGACGTTCTGGAAAATGTATATTCTAAAACGACTCTTTGGAAAAAGACGTTGTGAAAAATGTACATTCCAGATCGGTTACAAAAAAGATGTTATAAAAAATGTATATTCCAGAACGTCAATTTTAAAGACGTTCTGTAAATATATATTCTAGAACGTCTTTTTCTAAATGGCGTTCTGGAAAATGTATATTCCAGAACGTCAAACTCATCCAAGAAAGATTTTAAAATTCCTCACCAACTCATCCCCTAAATAACTTGAGTGATACTACCATTTTTGTTAATTCACTTTATCAAATACGTAGTAATTTATCTTCAATTTACTGTATATTTTTTTAATCACTGATTCAATATTATTATTCTTACATTCATTAAATTCAAACCATCACAATTCGAGTATCGATCTGGTTAAACATTATTTAAACTAAAATGATATTATAACCGTGACTTCATGCAGACTTTACTTGCCAGAAGATAATGGAACCTTCCTTATAATATAATCCAATAGGTAACATATTAAACGACATTCTAAAATATACATTTTCCATAACGCCATTTAGAAAGAGGCGTTCTAGAAAATGTTTATTCTAAAACGTCCTGTTCGAAAATGACATTCTAAAATATACATTTTCCAAATCGTCATTTTGGAAAGACGTTCTGGAATATACATTTTCTAGAACGTGTTTTTTGTAACCGTTCTGGAATGTACATTTTATAGAACATATTAACCGGGGAAAACTGTTTTCTAAAACAGGTAAATTGATTTTCTAGAACGTCTAAAATAACAGTTCTAGAATATCGGATATTGTAGAACGCCTCAGAAAGCTGATCTGAAAAATCAGATATTTTAGAACAGTTCTAGTCAGAACGCCTGGGCAGGATGTTCTAGAATAACTGAAACAGCGCGTTCTAGAAAATTGTTTCTGCACTAGTGACAGTTTATCTCACAGTACCTAGAATATGACATGAGATGAAAAAAAAGAAAAAATGACTAAATGAATTAGAAATAATTATAATAATTAAATAAAAGTCAAATTAAAGCACCACGAAGAATTATATTGTGCATTTAAAATGAATAAATAACTCCATGTTAATACAATCAATGTATTAACTCAATTACGTCGGAATATTCAAAAATAAATAACACACTTCAAGAACACTAAAATATCATCATATTTCTCTTCTTCTCTTCATATTTCGAATGATTCGAATTGTATTCGAATTTCGAATTGTGATACTCGTATCATAATAGCTTCAGTTTTAATATTTCAAAATAAATCTTTTTCTTCAATGTATGCTACCAAAAGGTGTAGAAAAAAAAAGTTAAGAAGTGATATTATCAAATTAGCCTATTTCGCCTCTTTATTCATCACATTATACCCAAAAAAGATATTCATACAATTATTTCCAAAAAAAAAACAAAACTCTATTACCTAGTTGCCCTATTGGGCTCAGTAAGTATCTTTGCAGATGTCCCTGCAGTGCGTACGAGCTTCCCACCTTGGCCTGGCTGGAGCTCGATGTTGTGGACGTGGGTCCCGATCCGCATCATCGCTAGAGTCATACAACTCCCAATTTGAGAGATTGTTGAATTCGACATCAATGACTTCCAAGACGACGATGAGTTGGACTTCACCATCTCAATAGCACTTGCAAATCAGGACATCGCCAATAACACAGAAAACTCAAAACCTGAAGGGAAATAATCGAACACCAGAAATATATAACTGGAACTTTAGTAAAAAAACAAATCAATTGATATTAGGAGAAAGCCCTAATGAAACTTGTTTCAAATCAAAGTAATTTGAGTTTTGAAGCTCCACGATTCAGTCATTTTCCATTTGCATCACTAATTTTGCTCTCAAAATGAATTATAAGATGATATTATAAAAATAAAATGAAATAAAATAATTTTTCCCTACTTCAGAAATTATTCAATCGAGTAAGTAATTGACACAACAAAGCATGAAACTAAATGATGCATTACCGGAAGAGAGAGAGAGCATGTAGGAGTGTGAAGAACTGAGCGCAGCAGAGTTGGGGAAGCAACGCGTGCTCTTTAGAGAGCCATTTTCTTGCTCTCGACAATTGAGGGCTTAGTGTTTTGCAGATTCTTGAATTTTGTGAATCAATCGGAAAGAGAAATTAATAAAACAGGATGGTCTTTGACTATTCACGGTAGTGTTAGTGGGATGACCCGAAAAATAATTTCTCAGGGTACCTTTAGAAGACGATTCAGTAAAACAGGTCCCGAAAGCTGAGAAAGATCATAACCAATCTGCGAGCTCCCAAAAATCCATTCATCAGTTCAATATTAGCCATAAGTTGTGATACGTGTTATAAATCTAAGAGAGAAGAAATAGAAACGGATCATTACTTTGAAGAAGCCTCCATACCAGAACCTGTATAAGAAATATAAAATACGCATGAGATAACTTAGCCAACAGTGTCATCAAGTATTTCATCTATTAACTTAAAAATAAAAAGTAAAATAATAGAAATCATCAAATTTTATGCAATTACTGATAAGGAGAATAATTATAAATACCAATATCTTTGAGGAAACTAACGCCCTGGCAAGCCTAGACGAGAAATTTTAGAACAGTGAGCCAACCCAAAATTGTAAGAGAACAAAAGTTCAATGAATTGGACTTTCAAATAAATGCAAGAGAACAAACGTTCAATGAATTAGACTTTCAAAGAAATGCAAACCATACAGGGATAAAACATAGTACCAAAAGACGATGGATTTGTATGTACATTGCAGAAATATAAAAGCAAGAAATGAACAAAGCCAATTATTATGAATGGATTTTAACTCAGATAATACTTCCAATAAACAAGAGAACAATTGACTCATGCAAATGGAAATACTACTAGAATGCAATCGCATGTAATTCCAACCACATACAAGTAGATAAGATAATAAGGATTATTTTTTTTTAAAGATTTATGAGTACAGTTACTAAACTGAATTTGCAGAATTAAATGGAAGAGTGAGTTACTCAGAATTATGCTCGAAAACCTAATAAATACCCTCAAAGATGCAAATGAGAATAAAACTTTGAAGATAATTAAGAACTGTGAGAATAATTTTACAGAGCAGTTGCTAAAAAGAATGCTTGCAAACACGGAAAAAAGTGATTCTCAACTTTTAGCCGGATGAAATTAAAATAAAATCACATTGTAGTGTTTGCAATTTTTTAATTTATATACTTGAATTAAATACTTTTGCAATTTCACTGTCCACTAATTAATTCTATTTGCATGAGAATAAATCACTTCCAACTAAAGCTGATGAGTTTGAGAACACTTTCCATAAAAACGGGATGTGTGTAGTTTGAAATGTGAAAATGTGAAACAAATAATCATTACTAGTTCCCATCAGAAACTTGTTAATCAGCTCAGAAAAAAAGAAAAAGAACAATGAGAGCGAGAGAGAGAAGAGAGAAGGAAATTAAATATCACCTCCATAATTAGTGAGTGGTCTGAGAAATTAAATATCACCTACATATTGTGTGTAGGATAAAAACAGGGTGGAACAGTTGAAATTATTCGGCTCACCCGACTAGCTCTGTACCAACTATTTGCTTGTTGAGGTTATCCATATATGCCCGGTGATGCTTACCCCAATGGTACTAAAATGTTTCATGTCTCATATGAGGTTCCAAAGCAGCCTACATTATATCAAAACAGATGATAACATTAATATTAACTTAGAGATATCACTGTTCATGGAATTCTGTTGTGCCCAAACAGATAACATCAGCGAATCTGTAAAATATCATAATAGTAAAGGGAAAAGTAATAGCGGGCAGTGTCTAAAGAAATATTTTATCTCTTACATGAGTGAGTATGGTGGAGGCCTATGACCGGTTTTGGCTGTTATTACACCCTTATGAGATTTCCTTGCATTCCGTTTCTGCAAGCAACAACACGGACATTCAAACGGCCTTGTATTAACATTTTTAGACGTAAAAAAAATTGGGAAAAAGAAATAGGGATAATTTTTTCCCTACCTGCATCATCTCTGATTAACACCAAACTTACTGCGACCTCCCCCACTGATATATATAAGATCAGGTCTTCTCTAGGCATCGGCTTAGTCAACAATGGTATTTCAGTCAAGTATTTTTTCAACTCCTCAAACGCATCCGCTGCTTCTTTGGTCCATTCGAACTTGAACCCTTTCCGGAGTGCCCTGAAAAAGGGAACACCCCTCTTTGCCGACCTGGAAATAAAACGATTATGACATGCAATGCGACCTGTAAGCCCCTGTACTTCGCGTACTGTTCGAGGATGCGACATCTACAGCCCGCACCTTTTTCGGATTAACCTCAATACCTCTTTCCGTCACCATATATCCCAGAAATCTCCCCGATCGCACACCAAACGCGCACTTCTTTGGATTAAGCTTCATCCCCTATTGCCTCAGTATAAGAAATATTTTTCTCAAGTACTCCACATGGGATTCTGCTTTCTTACTCTTGAACAACATATCATCGACGTAAACCTCCATAGTGGACCCCAATAGGTCCTTGATTATTCGATCCACCAATCTTTTATAGGTCGCTCCTGGATTTTTCAAGCCAAATGGCACGGACACAAAATAATATGTCCCTGTAGAAGTAACAAAGCTCACCTTGGGCTGGTCCTCCTTTGTAAAAGGTATTTGGTGATACCCCTGCGAAGCATCCATCATGCTCAACAGCTCGCACCCCGAGGTTGAATCCACCAACTGATCGATTCGCGGCAAAGGATAATGATCTTTTGGACTGGCTTTATTCAAGTCGCGAAAATCCACACACATCCTCCACTTTTGTCCCGACTTTGGCACCATCACAACATTAGATAAGTATTCTGGAAACTAAATTTCTCGAATGTGGCCTGGTTTTAGCAATTTTTGCACCTCCTCTTCAATTACCTTGTCCAATTCAGTCCTAAAATGTCTTCTTTTCTGTTTAACCAACTTTGCCTCCGGGTCCGCATTCAAATGATGTTGCGCGACCTCCGGAGATACTCCTGTTAATTCTCCATCCCCAAAATCAAAAACGTCCCGAAATTCCTTCAACAATTTACTAGCTCTTCTTTCAATGTCTCTGCCATCAAGGTCCCGATCTTTGTAGTGTATTCCGGGCGACCTTCTTCTAACGAAATTTCCATTAACTCCTCATGTGGCCGAACAAAATTCTCTGGTTCTTTCACCCTTTTTGCACTAAGTACACCTTCTAGTAGATCGTCATCCCTTTCGCGCTTGTTCTCACTTAACCCTTTTTTGACCATCATTTGATAACACGACCTTGTGACCTGTTGTTCAGAAATAACTTCCCCCACTCTACCTCCCACCGGATACTTGATACTCATGTGATAAGTCGACGTCACTGCCTAGAATGCGTTGAGGGCCGGTCGACCTATTATTGCGTTATATGCCGACCTCCCACGGACTATCAAAAACTTCAGATTTCTCTTTACCTACAACCCATCCTTCCCCAATACCACTGCCAGCGTCAACTCTCATTTCGTAATCACTTGTGCCCCATTAAACGCATATATGGGCGTATTCACAGGTCGCACCTTAGTCTCCAGCTTCATTTGTTCAAGACAATCTGTGTATATTATATTGACCGAGCTCCCATTGTCCACAAAAATTCTGTCGACCTCGTACCCTGCTACCTCAGCCTCAATTACCAACGCATCATTATGATCTTCCTACAGCCCGCGTCGCTCATTAGGACCAAAAGAGATGATTGGTCCAGATGTTTGGGGGCGTCGACTCACACTAGCGACCTTCCACATTCCCGGGCGAGCTAACTTAACATGCTTCTTCCGTGCACTATTGGTATCGCCATCTGTTGGTCCGCCCGGAATTATATTTATTCTCCCCTTGTTTCTTCTCAGGCCATTATGTCCCTGATTTCCTTGTTGTGGCTGCCTCGCGACATGATCTTGAGGCGGGTCCCTTGGTGGTTGTGGGGGCAATGGTTGTCTCGGTTCCCTTGGCTCTCTGTCCTTGTAAATAACTTCTTTCAGATGCCCAACTTTTATGAACCTCTTGATTTCCTCTTTAAGATGCTTGCACCTCTCCGTGGAATGCCCATAATTGTTGTTAAACAAACAAAAGAAATCAGATTTGGGATTAATAGGGAGCGGCGTGCGATTTTCCAGCCACTTGATGTCATTAGGTAGCAGGGGCTCAATGATAGTAAACACCTTAACCCGTGGATAGGCCAGTGGTGTAAAATCCTCGTTCCTCCAATTTCGCATATCCATCTCCGGCTTCTCCCTCACCACGGGACTCGGTGTTAGGAGCCCGCGCACTATCCTTCTGGGTTCTCTTCTGACCTCTCTCCTTGAAATACTGCCTCCTGTATCCGCGACCTCCCTGCTAAATCGCACACGATGTTCCTCCTCAGCTTCCTCAACTTGTATGTATTTATGGCATCTTTCCAATACCTCATCGTATGTTCGTGCCTCTTTCTTCACCAATGACTTGCGTAAGTCCTCTGTCCTCAATCCTTGATGTAAAGTTCCTGTCTTCATCTCGTCTGTAGCGGTGGGTACTTCCAGTGTGGCACTGCTGAACCTTTTAACATATTGCTTCAACGTTTCGTCAAGTCGCTGCACCATAGTAAAGTTCGACTGTGCAGTCCTCGCATTCTGCCTCATGCTGAAAAATTATTTCAAGAAAGCAGCTAGCAGCACCTAAAAGCTGGTAATTTTTCCTCGTGGCAATTTATAAAATTAGCTCTGCGCAATTCCCCTTAAGGTAAACACAAAGGCTCGACATGCCACAATATTTGTATATCCATGTAACATCCTCTCATTTTCGAAGAGTTGCAAATGTTCCACTAAGTCCGCCATCCCGCGATATTGAAACTCCAATGTCTTATACCCCTTGGGCATCGCAACTCGCAACATATCATCCGAAAAAGGATGTCCCTTATCTTCATCGAGCTTCTCTCCTTCCATACGTTTTTGAAAGTTTAACAAGGCCTCCTACATATCTTTAAACGCCTTATTTCCTGGTCCGACCTCATTTTCGCCATTCCCCTCATGGTACCCACTCCGACTCTTGCGCGACTTATCTCTAGATTCACCATCCATACTCGAGGTTTGTGTCCCACTGGTACTTGTATGTTTACTATGCTGCCGACCTCGACGCTTATAATGATTTCATCCTATCATCACCCTCTTCACCTTCTTGTAGTTATACTTATGGGTATGAGATTCCGTGGACGAGGTAGAGCTGGAAGAAACCATCTGTTTTCGTTTACTCCGGTCTTTCCTTCCGTGAGAAGATCTCCGAGACAGAGACCCTCCACTTTGTTTCGTCTTTTTTGTTACCGATTTCTCTCCCTGCCCGTCAGTCGATCCATCAGCCTTCTCTTTCGGAGTACCCAACTCACCTGATAGGTACTTATTTTATTCCTCTTGTTTCTCTAGGGGCACAAGATCCATAGGCCCTTCTAAGAATCCTTTTTTGATTTGACAGAGCTTATCTTTGGGTAAATCTCTCCATTCTTTCGTCCCTATATGAACCACTTTTTGCACCACAACCTCCGGCGTCTTTGCCTCCAAGTCTCCTTCCGGCTCTTTTCCGTTGTGTTTCCTTGGGGAGGGTGGCGGTGTACCACCTAAATTCTGAACTACTGGTTCTTCCCGGGACGGTGTTTGCCTGTCCTTTGTCGGTTCTCCTTTATTGATTTCCACCATCTTGTTTTTCTTCTTCGACTTGGTCGATCCAGGACCAAAACCAAAGGTTATAGGTTGGATTTTATCTAGGTTGGATTTGCCACCTCTTTCACTCAAGGACTCGATGTCCCTCTTTCCCACAAACGGCGCCATGTTTTGCATGTAATTGTTGTGTTTTTCCTCGTGTTTTTAGTTAGGGTTTAGCATCGTGTCTAGTAGTTTTGAGTCATTTTTCATTAGGTTTTAAGATTTTTTCTCGTTGATGTTGTTTTTGACTTTAAAAGTACGATTGATTTGCACGTTTTTGTACATATTTTTTTTACCATTTTTGTATCACGTTGCGTGTGTTTTGCTTGCTTTTAGGTGTTTTAGGAGTCGAGTTGGCCGTTTTTTGTTATTTCTAGGTTTTCTTAGCTTTTGTACATTTTTATTAGTTTTCGTAGTTTTTCACTCTTTCGTTTTTCTCTTGGCCGTAGGACGTCCAAGCGGGGCCCACGCTCGTTTGCGATCATTTTCACTCGACTCGGGAATTGGGCGGACAAGCAAGGAAGCACAACGGACGAGGTTCGATAAACCGGTAGACGTAAAAAGAACGAGAAATCGAGCCGGGTGCAGTATTTCAGTCGATCGACTGGAAGTTCAGTCGATCGACTGCCCTTCTAGTCGATCGACTGAACCCCAAAAATCGACTGCATTACAGGGACTTTTGGCCATTTTGGACAACGCAGTCGATCGACTGCCGACGTGGCCGATCGACTGTAGTCGATCGACTGGAATCCCCCGAGATCGACTGGATTCCAGGGCTTCTGGCCGTTTTGACAGCGCAGTCGATCGACAGGCGACTTGACCGATCGACTGCTTTACAATCGATCGACTGAAAAGCATATTTTTCGCCACTTTTGGGCGATTTTGCCCCTTTGTGAAGGATTAAAGGACCAGACGTCATTTCACTCAAAAAAAACTTGCAGCAAGCTCTCTAGTTCAGTTATGTATTAATTCCTAGTAATTAGTAATAGTTTAGTTAAGTGTTAGATCTTTATTAACTAGTTGTTCAAGCTTTGGTTTGGCATTTCTTTTGTGAAGAATCCTTCAAGTTTCCATTTCCATTTGAAACTTTTGTGGGATCATACATTTGGTAATATCTTTCTATAATATATTCTTATTTTTATGTTATTTCTTTTAATCTTGTGTTGATGTTTGGATCATAGTTTAGTTGCTATTTTGATTATCAAAATTTCCATTTTCATTTTATACCTTTTTAGCTTTTGAACTTATGCTTTTAAGTTGTTTAGTTGTTAGATCAATTTCTCAAAGTTTTTAGAAGTTTTATAAGATCTCCCAATTTAAACCTCGAATTATTGTTAAATTAATGTTGACTTTTTCAAATAAGCAAGACTATAATTTTCCCTACATTTTTACATATTAATTGTTCTCCCACTAATTTATTCGAATTCCACCACCCTCTAGCAGAATACGAGAAAACATATTTTTCTTTAATGGGCTTTAGGTTCAATGACGCAAACATGACCCCCAGTTAATCTGACCAGCCATGTTTGTTCAAAGGTAGAAACAATTTCAATCACATCAAAATGTGACCCTAAATATAGATTTTCCCACACTTGATAATGACCTACGTTAATCCTGCAAATATCAAAATCTTCGTGTGTCAGGTCTGACCTACCAATGTGAGACGTATAAGCTCAACTCTATCAGGTTAACGCAATCCCAGAAAAGTTGTAATCTAATTGACATTAGATGGAGGTTTATATGTGAGATTCTATTGGTTTGACGTGATTGGTCAGATTAACTT
>BMAC01000606.1:373721-397704 GCA_014905375.1 Phtheirospermum japonicum | reverse complement strand
CATTCAAAAAATCTCCTTGGGATTAGTTCGATTCTTCGTTCCATTTTGAACCAACTTTTCAAGGTACTTCGCTTAAATGATCTCTTGGGGAACTTTGTAATTGTTGGTTGTGTGTTTTGGGTAGGAATTGGGAGCCATTTTCGTTTGATTTTATCCTCAAAAAGCTTGCCCCACCAAGTGTTCGACGAAATGCCCCGTGAGCATTTGATTTGAATTTTTCTCGTTTTTCCGTTGATTCTTCGTTCCTTTCGATTTTTGGAACCCTCCACTACAAATCCGTCTACTTTCATTCTTATTTCCCCTTTTACAATGGACGGCCACTCCGATGACTACATTTTCAACGAGCCCCAAAACCCCAATATCGCCGGAGTTTACGGTGCCCCCTTCCCCATCTACTCCACATACGAGGGGGAACTTTTTCAAAATCTATCCTAGCGACATTTCGCTACCCCGCGCTTCATCAATATCGAGCGTTTAGATGAGTGGGTGGCGAACAGGGACTTTGACGGGTTCGGCACACGATTGCTTCACTTCATCGACGTAATGAACGGTCGAATGTTCGCGTCTTTCCGGGCACCGGCTTATCGGGAGCTAGTGCTCGAGTTCTTCACCACATACCAGGAAACCGACGACGGGGGTTTTAATGTCCGATTTGGGGGAATTGAGCAACAGATCGGTCAAGGGGTGCTCCAAGAGGTGCTCGGGCTTAATTGCCAACAGTTTTTGTCCACGCGGCTGCACGGTTTTAGTCTGGAGGAATTTTGGGGGAGTATCACCGGTGGACGTGGTATCCGGGATCGTTACTCGGCCTCGGCAATCGCCGACTTGGCACTACTCGGGGCCTACAAGTTCTTTGCCCACGTCCTGATGGGCAAATATGAGAGCACCAACCTCACTCAGCACGAGCTTTACGTGCTTTGGTGCCTGTGCAATGGACATCAGGTCCCGTTTTTCCCATTTATCCGTGGACAGATTCGAGGGATTCAGAAGATGAGGGGAGGAAGTGTTGCCCGAGTCGGCATGGGTCCGATGATCACCATTCTTGCCCGTTACTTCGGGTTCGAGGCCGAGGCGGCCAATATGGGACGGGTCGATCTTATGGAGTTGGTGTTCAAAACGCTGAAAGTCCCGACGAACCCAAATCCTGGATGCCAACGCCACCGGGGCAATGAACAAGGCGAGGCCGGCGAAATCCCGAACACCGGTTCAGGCGCGTAGTTCGGAGCGAGCATGAGCCAAGTGGCAGTCCCGCAGTACGGAGGTCCGAGCTCCGGCTCGGGTCCCGAGATGGGTTGGAATGATTTCCAAAAGGCCGTGTTCTCACGTTTTGACCAACTCAACACCCGTTTCGACAGGCTCGACGAGGGGCAGGCAAGAAATGACCGAGCTTTCCGCGGCCTCCATAGACGGCTCCTTTTGGTCGAGAGTCGGATGCGTCGGTACGAGGACGACAACGACGATGACGGCAACGAGGGCGGAAACGACGACGAGGACGAGGAGGAAAAGGAAGATGAGGACGCGAACCTCCGTGCCCGACATAGGAGACGTCGTTAAATCTCCTAGATTATCCTTTGTTTATTTTATTTGTTTATTATTTTTGTGTGTTATTTTGTTTAACTTTCGATTATGTTCTTTTATTTCTCGTCTCGACTCTTGTAAAAATAAAAAAAATATATAAAAAAAAATCCTTTTAATTGCTTTCGTCTTTGTATATAATTTAATGTCATTTCATTTGAATATATTTTCAAAATTTAAAACAAATTTGAAAAATAAAATCCAAACAAATTAGAAAATTCAAAAACTCAAAAATATTTTTGTTTTTGTGAATAGTTTGTTTTTGTGCAAATTCTCCACCTTGCCTTACCTTGTAGATAGCTTGTTGCTTGCCTCGGCTCCCGGAGATGACCTTTGCACAACCACGACGCCACAAGCTCGGACATAGGGGTGTTCTCTTTTCCCTACACCTTTTTACTGCTTTTCTTAGCTTAAATACGCAATGAGGACATTGCTAGGTTTTAAGTGTGGGGTGGTTAGAGTTCTTCCTAGGTTTTTAATTTTTTCGTATGCTTGCTTGTGTTAAT
Source organism: Phtheirospermum japonicum (assembly GCA_014905375.1). Classification (NCBI taxonomy): domain Eukaryota; kingdom Viridiplantae; phylum Streptophyta; class Magnoliopsida; order Lamiales; family Orobanchaceae; genus Phtheirospermum; species Phtheirospermum japonicum. The sequence continues at coordinate 395,623 of BMAC01000606.1, read as the reverse complement.
TTGAGTAACGGTGTGCTATTATTGCTTGGAACCTTGGCGAAGTGACACGGTTTTGATGATTTGTTAAGGTGTTTAGATTTTCGATCGAATATAGTGGACTTAGGTGGTTTAACTTGTTGGGATCTCCGTTTGGTTTTAGCTTCGTGCTATCCTTGTGCTCATTTAGAACTAGTGTCTCGACTAGCCCTCGTCATCAAACACTCTCTATAGGTTTTTGTTTTGTAATTTGGAGTCGTCAATTGCTCCACGTGCTCGATCGAGAATTTTGTGAGTTGCTAGTAGCAACGAATGATCGGAGTCGTTGAAAGCTTCGTATTTTCATTTTTATTTGCTATTTAAGTACCAGAAAAAACAAGGATACGTTACGTCTGTGGTACCAAAACAGAAAGAAAAAGAAAACAATAAGAAAAAGAGAAAAAGAGACGATTAAACAAGGATACGTTATAAATCCTTGAAGTTGTTGAGTAGCACGTTTTTCCTTTTTTCTGATTTTTAGTATATTTGTAAAGAGATGTGTAAATGATCTTGGCTAGTAGGGAGCCGATTAACGGTTCGAGCGTGGATAGACCTTAGCCGGGGCAAGGACGGGGGGACCGACTTGGTGAATTGCTTAAGTTCTTTTAGGGTTCGGAAGTCGATCTAAATTTCCATAACAAAGCACATGGTCGTCCTTTTAGCCGAAGCTAACAAGCAACGTAGCGTACATCGTCTCTATTTAACTTTTGTGCATTAGTTAGGATTGGTCGGGGGTAGTTTTGTAATTTTACGTTAGTTTTGCCTGAGGACAAGCAACCGTTCTAAGTGCGGGGTGGTTGATTTGCACGTTTTTGTACATATTTTTCTTACCGTTTTTGTATCACGTTGCATGTGTTTTGCTTGCTTTTAGGTGTTTTAGGAGTCGAGTTGGCCGTTTTTCGTTATCTCTAGGTTTTCTTAGCTTTTGTACGTTTTTTATTAGTTTTCGTAATTTTTCACTCTTTCGTTTTTCTCTTGGCCGTAGGACGTCCAAGCGGGGCCCACGCTCGTTTGGGATCATTTTCACTCGACTCGAGAATTGGGCGGACAAGCAAGGAAGCGCAACGGACGAGGCTCGATAAACCGGCAGACGTAAAAAGAACGAGAAATCGAGCCGGGTGCAGCATTTCAGTCGACCGACTGGAAGTTCAGTCGATCGACTGCCCTTCTAGTCGATCGACTGAACCCCTAAAATCGACTGCATTCCAGGGACTTTTGGCCATTTTGGACAACGCAGTCGATCGACTGCCGACGTGGCCGATCGACTGCAGTCGATCAACTGGAATCCCCCGAGATCGACTGGATTCCAGGGCTTCTGGCCGTTTTGATAGCGCAGTCGATCGACAAGCGACTTGACCGATCGACTGCCAGTCGATTGACTGCTTTACAGTCGATCGACTGAAAAGCAGATTTTTCGCCACTTTTCGATGATTTTGCCCCTTTGTGAAGGATTAAAGGACCAGACGTCATTTCACTCAAAAACAACTTGCAGCAAGCTCTCTGGTTCAGGGTTCTTGCTCCCAAAAACACTTCTTCATATTTTCCTTTCCCATTTTAATTATGTATTAATTCCTAGTAATTAGTAATAGTTTTGTTAAGTGTTAGATCTTTATTAACTAGTTGTTCAAGCTTTGGTTTGGCATTTCTTTTGTGAAGAATCCTTCAAGTTTCCATTTCCATTTGAAGCTTTTGTGGGATCATACATTTGGTAATATATTTCTATAATATAGTTTTATTTTCATGTTATTTCTTTTAATCTTGTGTTGATGCTTGGATCATATTTTAGTTGCTATTTTGATTATCAAAACTTCCATTTTAATTTTATAGTTTTCTAGCTTTTGAACTTATGCTTTTAAGTTGTTTAGTTGTTAGATCAATTTCTCAAAGTTTTTAGAAGTTTTATAAGATCTTCCTATTTAAACCTTGAAATTTTGTTAAATTAATGTTAACTTTTTCAAATAAGCAAGACTTTAATTTTCCCTCCATTTTTCCTTAATTTAAATTATAAGTTTTCTTAGTTAACTAGTTTAGATTAATCGTTTTTAAAATAAGCTTTAATTTCCTTTTCGTATTTTAATGCTTTCAAAACTCCTATTTCAATTTAAGTTTAGTTATAAAAACTCAAACCAAATCAATGACTACTGCTTTCCTAGTTTAGATTAGTTTAATCTCAATCGACAATAAGAGCAAATAAGAAACCGATAAGCCGATAGCATCCATCCTCGAGAGACACGACTCGGGAAGAACTCGCCGCCCTAGAACCGGCTCCGTACTCTTGCGGAGACGGATTCTCAAAATAGCGCATCGAGAATTCGTCGATCAACGATATGTGAGGTGTTTGCGCTATTTTTGGGTTTTTAAGCTTGAATTCTTGTTTTGTAGGTGGCTAAAAGGATTATATTCGCTCGATGTATGTCTCAATTGTTGTAATACAAGCATAAGTACAAAACCACTTGTGCCATTTGACTCCACCTTATATTATTGGAAATATGAGATAATTGTCTAAAACTTTTGTGTTTACAATAATTCTAAATTTTGGGTCTAAGAATGGTAAAAAGCAACTTTAAGTGGAGAAAGTTCGTCGTCACCTCGCTTGTGGTAGGTTATGGTGCGAAGCCCATAACTCTCGGAGGGAAATTCCAAATGACACAAATTAAATGCCAGATGATAGCCAAGAGAAAGGGATACATTTCATATGAAGATATCATTGGATAATTCCATAAATCCCTCAGTCTATCGACTGGATATCTGTCGATTGACTGCTCAGCAGAGAGTTGGTTGTTCGAGACTGGGCAGTCGATCGACTGCGGTGCTGAGACTTCGGGTTTTTTTGCATTTTTGACGAATTTGCCCCTACAAACAAGTATATAAAGCCTAAATCTTGCACTTATGAATATATCACTCCCTTCCCAACCCTAGCTTTGGTTTGGAATCAAATTACTCTCAAGCTCTTTATAGTTTTCTTCTGTCTTAGGTTTTAGATTCAATTTCAAGATTTGATGTATTTTCATTTCTAATTTCAGATTTACTTTCATGCTTTGCCATGGGTTTGTAAGCCTAAGAAGAATCCAAATACTCATTTGGATTGTTACTTTGATTGCAATTACATTCAAGCTTTGTTTCATTTCTTAATTCAAGTAAGTTTCCTTTCAATCTCATGTTTTATGCTTTATTTCCAAGCTTTGTTCTTCATCTCCATGCTTGTTCTTCATGTTATGTATTTTGCCTTAGCACCTTGATTTCTTGTTAGATCTTAAGAATTGGATATGGAATCTAGATGACTGACACATCTAGATCATAGATCGAGTCTTAGATCGTCTTGATTTCAAGTTTTTCCTATGCTTTATTTGCAATTTTATTTTCATGCATAGTTTTTGGTTAAATCTTAGATCTAGGTTTTGTTGCTTGTTATTTCCCTTAAAGTTTTGAACTTTCTTGTCAACTTTTTTTCTCTTGCTATTTTTGCTTTCAATTTTTGCTAATTTGCATTATTTAGGATTTTATGCATAGTTGTACCTTGTTCTTGCATGCTTGTACTTGGTGAAACATTGCATTTTCTCGCTTATTCTCATTATTGCTTTTCATTTCCATATTGAAGCATCCGACGTGGCATTCTACCGATTTGCTCTTTCATTTCTTAGGATAGCTTAGAAAGTTTAATTGCTTTATTTTCATTTCCTTTTATTTTTCAAAGCCTGAAACACCTTAAATCCTTCAATCGAATCGATCTCCGATAATGCCAAGCCAAGAACTCGTTGATTTATTTCAACACCACAAAAACTCTTCTAACAAAATGGCGCCGTTGCGACACGTCTTGGTTAAGGCTTTCGATTTGGTTGTAGTTTCATTGTGTTTTTAGCTTTCTTTTATTTTGACATTTTTTGATTAGTATGCAAGGTACTTATACCTATGGTTGATACATTCCCAACATGGGAGGGCATGGTGCAAACCATGTCGGGTTTGATAGTTTCTCGGACGTTAATGGTTCCTTGGGTGGTATGGAGCTCCATATTCCTATCCGAACGTGCAAGCTCCATATTCCTATCCGAATGTGCAAGCCCCGACTTCCGGCTCGTATGGCTATGGTGCTCCACAAAATTATCTGAATATGCCGAGCCCGAATCCCAGCCTATATGATGGTTCTCTCAATTCTAATTTCGATTATGCCCCATTTGGTGCCACCAATAGCACTCATGATCCCGATCCGTATGCGTGCTTCGGAGTTTTGATCTCCAATGACAAAAATGCCCCTCCCGCCCTCGATATTTCGGTGCATTCTCCTATTTCGCCCCCCGATCCGACTCTCTTGGACATTTTGCAATAATTGAATTCGTTGACCACTACGTTGGCCTCACTTGCGGCTAAGTGTGATGCTTTTGTGGCTAAGTGTGATGCTTTTGATGCTATAATGGATCAATTCACAAGCGATATTGATATGCTTAAACGAGCTCATGCGGATTCCTTACTCATGGACAAGCTTCAAGAGTTAGTTGAAGACGCGTATATGGAGGCAAAGACCAATGAGTAGGAGGTTGTCCGGGATGTCAATACTGAGGATCGTTTTGAGGACGACGAGCCCCTTGTTCTTACTGATGAGCCCGTTGTGCTTCTATGTACCCAAGACTTGTGTGAAGAAGTTTGTTTATGGGTCGTTGAGGGCAACAACGACTTTTTTGAGGGGGAGGTAGGATTTATTGATGATAAGATTAAAAAAATTGACGATTATATTGATGAGGAAGAGGAGAGCAAGTCGATTATTATCCTTGCAAACTCGCACCGAGAAGAAGAGGAGGAGAGGATGGTTGAAGGGTTTAAAATTCTTAAGGATGCCATTGAGTGGAGACCCAGAGTGATTGAGAGAGTTAGCCCCTTGAATTTGATTCTTGATGAAATAAGGAGAGCCAGGATTTGGAGGTGGTTATTGGAGGGCTTGATGTTTGTGATTTCTAAAAGCGAGTGGGTGAAGCCCATTGACTTGGTGCCCAAGACGAGCAGCTTGTTAGTTCTTGAGGATGAAGAAGGAAGGTTGTTGGCCACGAGGGCTTCAACGGGTTGGAGGATGTTGATCGAGTTTAAGAAGTTTCATGAAGCTACAAAGAAAGATCGTTTCCCTCCCCCGTTTATCGACCACATGATGGACAAGCTAGCCGGCCAATATTCCTTTTGTTTTCTTGACGAGTCGTTGGGGACCTTCAAAACCACCATTCCACCCGAGGACCTAGCCGAGATGAGCTTCAAGTCCCCGTTGGAACGTTCACTTTTTGGTGGATCTTATATGAGCTATACAATGCGCCAAGGACGTTCCAAAGAGTGGACCCTCCCGTTATCTTCCCGCCTTGAGCAAGAAGGTAGTTCGTCAAGCTAGTGACATAAAAAAAGCGCTTCTTAGGAGTCAACCCATGTTCTTTTCGTGTATTTCTTTTAATTGCATATTTCCTTGTGTTTTTGATTTTCGTGTGATTTTGTTTTCTAGGTTTGGTTTTTCGGCTTCAACCTTGGGCGATTTGATAAGTTTGTAGTGTTCATGAAGTCGGGAGATACTATCCATGCTCGAATTTTGATTGTAATGCTTAGATGCCTAGGTGGGCCCCGTCGAGCTCGACCAAAACTCGCTCGGTTAAGGAAGTTTCTATTCATCCCCCTTTTACTTCATTTTCATTAAAATGCGATAAGGGATTGCATGGTTTAAGTGTGTGGTGGGTAGGTGGTTAGGGTCCGGGTTTTTTTCAAGCATGGTTTGTCTTTCTCAACTCTAGCCTTGGCGAAGTGACGCATTCTTGGCGAAGTGACGCTTACTATTTGCGCTTTTATATGGTTGAGTCGATTCTTGTGTCTTTTTTGTCTTTATTACATTGTTGAACAAATCCACATGCTTGGAAGTTTGAATAGTTTACTTGTCGGGTTTTTGCATGTTTATGACCTCTTGTGTGAGGGGTTGAATCTTTGTGCTTCATCCAAACACGCCTATATATATATATAATCAACATTTTCTCGTGAAAATATTGCAAATCTCTAAAAACTCTTTTGATTTCGCTCCCAAATTCGGTGCAAACTAGTGAGTAGCCTTGTGTGATTTATCGGCTTGCTTGCATTTTTATGGAAATCGCATTGAGGAGGTTTGACTTTGCTCGTATATGATTGATTTTGAAAATGACCTCGAGACACAAATATCACCTTTGTTCCGGCCACATCCATATATTTAACCTACTTTAAAAATCCCAAACGAGCCCCCTTGAGTCTATGTCCCGTTTCTTGTTAGCCGAGCTCAATTTTAGCTCTTATATCTTCATGAATTGTGAGGTGAGAGTGTATGATTAGTTGACGAGAAATGTGAGGTAAATCGATTGTGGGTTTTGGGTTTTGAGTTGCTTATACAAAAAAAAGAAAAAAAAATAAAAAAAAGAGGAATAATAATACTCCAACACAAATCACGAAAAGTGATAAAAGCGTGCGTTTATGTGAAAAGTCTAATTCAAAAAGGCTAACTCTAGTAAAAAGAAGCAAATTCATAAGCTTCTAAGTGTTGTGAAATAAAAGTCGGGAAAGTAAGTGAATGAAAGGGTTTCGAATGAGAGTTTGGTGAATTGGGAAGGGAGAAGCGATAATAAGCTTTGGGTTTTAAAAGTTAGGACTTTTGTGTATTATTGAACACGATTGATCGTGTGTTAGACACTATATCCAAATATTCCATACCTTACCAAAGAGTCAACATTACAACCCATAATAAAGACCTCTTTCGATTCTTATTTGGTCATGTACTATGAGCAATATTGAGCGTTAGATTTTTGAAATCTTTACAAGGTGCACGTATTGAACGGCTTGAGTGTATACACGTCCCATATCAAACACTTGAGCAAATTGAGCTAACACCTTCAATATTTCATTTGTGAGGAAGTCATCGATTTGGCTTGCATTTGAGAAAAGAACTACGAGCAATGCTTGACGATAGCAAGTCTATGTTGATAATATCATCTTATAAATAAAGATAAGCACAAGGATTTTGTCTTTTTACATAATGTTCATTGCATGTACACTCTCGATTATTTTCGTTGTTCGAGGACGAACAAACCGATAAGTGTGGGGTAGTTGTTTTGCATGTAATTGTTGTGTTTTTCCTCGTGTTTTTAGTTAGGGTTTAGCGTCGTGTCTAGTAGTTTCGAGTCGTTTTTCATTAGGTTTTAAGATTTTTTCTCGTTGATGTTGTTTTTGACTTTAAGAGTATGATATGTGAGGTGTTTGCGCTATTTTTGGGTTTTTAAGCTTGAATTCTTGTTTTGTAGGTGGCTAAAAGGATTATATTCGCTTGGTGGATGTCTAATTTGTTGTAATACAATCATAACTCTAAAACCACTTGTGCCATTTGCCTTCACATTATACCATTGGAAAGCCGAGAGAATTTTATAAAACTTTTGTGTTTACAAAAATTCCAAAATTTGAGTTTAAGAATGGTAAAAATAATCTTTAAGTGGAGACAGCTCGTCGTCGCCTCGCTTGTGGCAGGTTTTGGTGAGGAGCCCATAACTCTCGGATGGAAATTCCAAATGACACAAATTAAACGCCAGATGATATCCAAGAGAAAGGGATACATTTCATATGAAGACATCATTGGATAATTCTTTGAATTTCTCAGTCGATCGACTGGATATCTGTCAATCGACTGCTCAACAGAGAGTTGGTTGTTTGAGACTGGGCAGTCGATCGACTGCTTTGTCAGTCGATCGACTGCGGCGCTGAGACTTCGGGATTTTTGAGCATTTTTGACGGTTTTGCCCCTACAAACAAGTATATAAAGCCTACATCTTGCACTTATGAAGATATCACTCCCTTCCCAACCCTAGCTTGGGTGTGGAATCAAATTACTCTCAAGCTCTTGATAATTTTCTTCTCTCTTAGGTTTTAGTTTCCTATTTCAAGATTTGATGTATTTTCATTTCTAGTTTTAGATTTACTTTCATGCTTGGACTTGGGTTTGTAAGCCTAAGAAGAATCCAAATACTCATTTGGATTGTTACTTTGATTGCAATTACATTCAAGCATTGTTTCATTTCTTAATTCAAGTAAGTTTCCTTTCAATTTCATGTTTTATTCTTTATTTCCAAGCTTTGTTCTTCATCTCCATGCTTGTTTTTCATGTTATGTCTTTTGCCTTAGCACCTTGATTTCTTGTTAGGTCTTAAGAATTGGATATGGAATCTAGATGAGTGACACATCTAGATCATAGATCGAGTCTTAGATCGTCTTGATTTCAAGTTTCTCCTATACTTTATTTGCAATTTTATTTTCATGCATAGTTGTAGGTCAAATCTTAGATCTAGGTTTTGTTGCTTGTATTTTCCTTAAAGTTTTGAACTTTCTTGTCAACTTTTCTTTCTCTTGCTATTTGTGCTTTCAATTTTTGATAATTTGTATTATTTAGGATTTTATGCATAGTTGTAACTTGTGCTTGCATGCTTGTACTTGGTGAAACATTGCATTTTCTTGCTTATTCTCATTATTGTTTTGCATTTCCATATTGAGGCATCCGACGTGGCATTCTACCAATTTGCTCTTTCATTTCTTAGGATATCTTAGAAAGTTTAATTGCTTTATTTTCATTTCCTTTTATTTTTTCAAAGCTTGAAACACCTTGAACCGTTCAATCGAATCAATCTCTGATAATACCAAGCCAGGAACCTGTTGATTTATTTCAACACTATGAAAACTCTTCTAACACGCCACTTGATGAAACCAAAAAGATTGGTTACCAAGAATAGGGGGTACTAACCTCAAATTTGAGATTAGCGACCTAAAATAGCTTCCAATTACGTTACAACGACCTGAGAAGCCTCCAAAAAGCCTCCTGGCGACCTAACCGATCCAGCAAAATAACACCTTCAGCCAAGGCGTGGGGAGGCCACGACGAAGGTCCTCCGATGCTTAAGTCAGATAGTGCGAGAGATAATTTCGAGAGCTCAAAACAACGATAAAACAACTTAAAAACAAAGAGAGGTATGCACCCCTTTTATAGAGACAAGAGAAGTCCTCCCCAAGCAAGGGTTTCCTTCTCCCACCACAATTCCATAAATACCATGACCGACTTCGAATTAAGATTTCTCCTGTATGTGATTAGAGTAGATTTGTCCTTATTTTTATTAGCTTTTTAGTTCGTTTTTCTATTTGTTTTTGGTATAAGTTGGACGATTTAAGCTTAATTCCGTATTTTTGTAGTTCCGACTTATTTTACCATATTTTAATCGTAATTGATGCAAATAGGTGATATTCATTGTTTTCACCTTACAACTAAGTAACCGGAAGAATTCAGCGTGTAATAGACGAAGTTCGATGTTCAAGAATAGGAGAACGAGCTTTTCGGCGAAACGAGTAGCAAAAGATCGAGAGACGGAGACAGACGCTGTGTCGCGTCAATGCTCCGTCGACGCGAGCCATGATCCGCGTCAGTCGATGCAAAGCCGACGTACTGCCAACGCTACAATCTTAAGCGTCAAATGAAGGGGCGTCCGTCGACGCAAGGTCGATGCAACCTTCTGAAGCATCGACCGAAGGGGCGTCAGTCGATGCACGGTCGATGCAATTCTCTTAGTTAATTTAGTAGTTAATTGATTAGTTAATTGCTTAGTTAATTTCTTAGTTAATGCTAGAACTAGTTTAATTAGCTTATTCGTTTTATGATTGATATCGGATATTTGATTACTTTAGTTTACTTATGCGATTGATTCATGCTTAGTTATTCGTTCTTAGATTCTTATGATTCATTGCTTAGTGGTAATTTCTTATGTTTATCTTAGATTCGTTAATTAGGTTTAATTTATGATTGCGTATTATTGATAGTATAATTATTGCTCGTAGTTGATAATTTAGTTAGAATAATTAGTTTAAATAGTTTTAGTTTAAGTATTGCTTTAGTTCATATTGATCAATTCAAAATCTTTTAAAACCCCAATTGTACATGTATTTTACTTTAGTTCGTAAATTGAGAAAAACATCCGAAAGACCGAACAGTTTTTTCCTCGAGAGATACGACTCGAGTCAAACTTATCACCCTACAAGTACCTCGTACTCTTGCGAGCAAACTTACGTTCTTTTAAATTAATTTATTAAAAAGGGGTGCACAAAAGTCTGGATCAAAAAATTTGGCGCCGTTGCCGGGGAAGCAACGAGTAGGAATTAAAGATGTTTTTCGTTTTATTTTCTTTTTGATTTATTAGTTTATTTTTTTTTACTTGGTCTTTGCCATTTGGCACGTGATGTATTGTTGAGTTTATGCAAGGAAGGCGATCACTTCAACGCGACCTTGTACCATTCATTGACAACATCCACCGTTCAAATCCACCGAGACCAAGACCCATTTTTATTCCCGAGGACGATTCCTCAACAGCAATTGATTTCGCTTGTGATCAATCTTTCTACATTATGTTAGAAGAAAATCCGATTCGAAACGGCGATTCACCACCGAGATCACCACCACGCCCCATTATTGCGAGACAAGATGCAGGGAGAAACGAAGGAGTCGACCAGCAGCAAAACGTAATAGGTCACCAATCAAACATGGCGAATATGAGTCACAATGAAGAGATGAACAACAATGCTATTCGCCAACACAACATCGAGAACGTGGCAATTAGGAACGAAGATTTTCTGCAGCATAACGCGTATGCTAACAATCAAGGGCATGTGAATGATTGGTTGGAGAATAAAGATCATGGTTACGAGCAAAATAATTTCGGAAGGAGATACGAGCGCGAGCACCATTACGCGCATGACGACCACTATGAGAGAGCTAATGACCGAGTTAGGGAACCAAGGGGAGATCGAGCGCCTCGACAACAAGATTTGGCACTCCCGAAGGTTGTGCTTTATGGGTCTGCTATTGTACTTGGCCCAACTGCAAGGGAAGTAGAGATTAAACCGCATCAAATTAATTTACTTTCGACTTTTCACGGAAATGCCCACGAAGATCCTTTAGCGTTTTTGAACTACTTTATCGATGAAGTCAGCAAATTTGTAGGTCATGGCCTAAACCGGGAGGAGATGCAAATGATTTGTTTCCCCTATAGCATGAAAGACAAGGCGAAGACATGGTTACTGTGCTTAGAACCAAGGTCATTAATTGATTGGGAGATGATAAGCGAGAAGTTCCTAAATCAATACTATTCGGCACAAACAACGGGGCAAATTCGGAGGCAGATTGCTAACTTCGAACAAGTGGAGGGAGAATTATTTCATGAAACATGGGAGCGTTACAAATCACTTTTACAAGCATGCCCCCATCATAGCTATTCCCCCGAGATAATTAATCAGTTTTTCTTTGATGGTTTGTCGCCCATGGGGAAAAACCAAGTTGAAATAGCAGCAGGAGGAGATTTTGGTGATTTAACGGCCCGCGAGGCAAAACGAGTATTGGAGAAACTGAGTGAAAAATCTAGAGAAACCAACTCTCGGCCTCGTAAATTGAAAGTTAATGAGATTTCCATCCCTGATCCTGACTTAGATGATGGCAAATTAGTCAAAGCAAAGTGCGAAGAGATATTTGAGGAGAAATTGGCAGCTTGGAAGGCCGAGCGGGCAAGCAAGGCCTCTTCAAATAAGACTAATGCGATGTGTCACCAATGCGGATCCCCCGAACATTTAGCCGATATGTGCCCGTTCAACAACGAACAATGAGGGGACGTCAACGCCATCCAGTACTATTCGAATCAACAACATTTGGGGCAGAGACCACCACATATGCAAACACCTACTACAGTTCAGTCGACTGATCAAATTTTAGTCTGGCAACAAAACCAAGTTACCGAAACTATTCGGAACCGAGATGGACTCACACATGTTTAGGAGGAATGAAGGGAGTTCGAGACGATATGAAAGAATTGAGAACGATGATGGCTGAAATGGCCTAAAGCACTCTTGAAAATTCGTCAGGACTAAGAAGATTGGAGATAATGGTAGGACAATTGGCAACTGACATGGCGTCATTGAAGAAGGAGAAAAATACTCTTCCAATCCAAACAGAACAAGCCTCGGCTATTCATGTGCTGAGAAGCGGGAAAGAAGTGGATAACAGTATCGAGCTAGAAAAGGAGGAAGACAAGGAAGAGGCCGAGACCCAACCACAAGTAGATGCAACCAAATCGGCCAATCTAATGCATAAATCTTCAAATCCAAATATTTCGGGGCCGAACTCGACAGCAACTGAAGATCCCATCGATTCCTTAAATGCACCACCGAAGAAGTTGACTGTTTATGATCATGTTCCTTTCCCAAGTCGCTTACGTCCGGCCAAGGAAAATAAAAATTTCATGGAGCTATATAACTTATTGAAAAATGTCAATGTTAACCTTCCCTTGATAGAGGTGATAAAGACGATGCCAGCATTTGTGAAGTTTTTCAAGGAGCTAGCATCAAAGGAAAGGCGTTTGGCTACAAATCAACATGTGGCTTTGATAAGGGAGGTTAGTGACATATTTAAGACATCATTGCCACCCAAAGAGAAGGATCCCAGGAGTTTTTGCATAACTATTTCTCTCGGGAATGAACAAACGGCAAGAGGGATGCTCGATCTTGGAGCTAGCATAAATTTGATGCCCCACTCAATTTACAAGGAATTTGACCTAGGACCGTTGAAACCGACAACGATGAGGTTACAATTGGCGGATAGAACGATAAGGCTACCTCTGGGGATTGTGGAGGATGTCTTAGTACAAGTAGACAAGCTAGTTGTGCCAAAGGATTTTGTCATTATGGATGTTGGTGACGTACAAAGCGAGAAAGAACACACCATTTTGTTAGGATGTCCATTCATGTCTACAACGCGCACGGTGATCGATGTAAACAAGGGAAGGGAGACTATGTCCGTTTTAGGTGAAACGGTGACGTTTTCACTTCAAGATATTCACAAGACTCCTGCACCATTTATAAAGGACTATTGTTCTACTGTTGATTTAGTGGATTCTTGCGTGAATGAACTCCTAAGCATCAGCATGATCAAAGAGTTTGATAATGTCGAAGCATTTGATGATGGATTGCCCATGAAGTATAACGTGCCTGAAAATGAGCCAAAGGTGGAGTTGAGACCACAACGAGATCGTTCGAAATTTGAGCCAAGATAAGAGACGAAGCCACCGCATTATCATTCAAGATGTGTTTCCCTCGACCCCTACAAGAATTTTAAACGTACGAAGAAAAAGGGCGAGGCTAATAGCAAGGATTGGACAAAGAAGAAGAAGAAGTCGAACGAAGTTTTTAATGAGAGGTTCAAGGTTGGTCAACTAGTGCTATATAATTCCGATCGTAAGTTTGATCCAACCAATTTTGAAGTTGCATGGAGTGGACCGTTTTTAATAAGGGAGATGGATGAGTATGGAGTCGCCACTATTTACTATGAGAGTGCAAAGACGGGATTGCAAGTCCACAAACATCGACTTAAGCCTTATTTCAAGGATTATATGAAGAATCGTGATCGCACCAAGAAGGAGTTCGTGGACCCACCACGAGCTAGAATTTGATCAAGTAATTCCGTCGAGCATATGACGTTAAATGTTGCGCTTCTTGGGAGGTAACCCAAGCGTTAGTTAGTTTCCGTTTTATTTTCTTTTATTTTATTTCTGTCTTTTTATATTGTGTCAATTTCCGTGGTACATTTATGTGTGTTGATGTGCAGAAAATACGATAAATCGCTTATTCTGGACAACGGTTATATAGCGGAAGCTCGCTATCGCAAGGTCTTACCGCTAGTTCCACTCGAGGCGTTAACATTGACGATCAACCACTGAACCTACCGCTTACCGCAGCAATAAGGGACAACGATGATTTTGTCGATCGAGGTCGCAATCCGACCCAAGTTAGCCGCAGACCGTCAACATTTGTATGAGCTGCAACCCAGCCATTTACGACGTTGGCCGCAATCCGACCATTTCAAATCCAAAAAGACGTGCAATCGGGCACTTTCGCGTCGCAATTGTTCACAATCATGTTTTGTTTATTTGTTTTTGTTTATAGGTTTGTTCGGGACAATCTAGTCATTGAATTCGCGTTCAGGATTCGTGTTCGGGATTCAATCTTCGCCCAAGATCAACGTTCAAACTCCCGAATAGCTGGAGCTTTTTACTGCTTTCATTTGTTCCAATAAGTACTCTAAACTCTTAGTTAATTTAGTAGTTAATTTATTAGTTAATTGCTTAGTTAATGCTAGAGCTAGTTTAATTAGCTTATTCGTTTTATGCTTGATATTGGATATTTGATTACTTTAGTTTACTTATGAGATTGATTCATTCTTAGTTATTCGTTCTTAGATTCTTATGATTCATTGCTTAGTGGTAATTTCTTACGTTTATCTTAGATTCGTTAATTAGGTTTAGTTTATGGTTGCGTATTATTGATAGTCTAATTATTGCTCGTAGTTGATAATTTAGTTAGAATAATTAGTTTAAATAGTTTTAGTTTAATTGTTTCTTTAGTTCATAATGATAAATTCAAAATCTTTTAAAACCCCAATTGTACATGTATTTTACTTTAGTTCGTAAATTGAGAAAAACATCCGAAAGACCGAACAGTTGTTTCTTCGAGAGATACGACTCGAGTCAAACTTATCACCCTACAAGTACCTCGTACTCTTGCGAGCAAACTTACGTGCTTTTAAATTAATTTATTAAAAAGGGGTGCACAAAAGTTTGGATCAGTATGCTAAGTTCCCATAAATAATGGATCTCTCGCTTAAATTATCAGAATAGGCTTGGGCCTGTGATTATTTTCATACAGTCCACTGGGACCCACAATACCATCCATATGAGCCCATTCAGACCTAATATTTATAAACCCCATGACCGAGCTTAACAGATAGCTCCCAACACTCAAAAGCATAAGAGGTCGCGACCCTATATGCAAACTCATCCTCATATTTCAGGTCGCTACTCTACAAAACAGCTCGCCCACCTCTTAGAAGAAATGCTCCTTCCGAGAAATGAGGTCGCTTACCATAAATACCCTCATATATTATGTATGGACTTTTAGTGTCGTATCACCTGGACTTCGACAGCCCTTCGGGTTTGGCAGCCGGGAATGGCGGTGACGGGCGGCGGAGGCGAGCCTTTGTCGGTGGTGGTTTGGACGAAAGAAGAAAGAAAGAATTTTAAAATTATATACACACGGTTGGTTGGTTGTAATTTGTAGAAGATACGAAAATTCTTAGAAGAAAAATTATTTTCTTGGTCGTCTCCTGTGTCGGCGGTGGAGATTGAATTTGGGATGAAGATGAAGAAGGTGAAAAAAAAAATAAGAAATAAGAAGGGAAAAAGAAAAATGAAAAGAGAGGAAAAATTAAAATTGAAAAGTAGAAGGGCGAATTAGGTAGTTCAAACACGTATTTATTACTTAATGTTTAAAAATAAATGAAAATTGATAAGAAAATAAATTATCCTGCCACATCACCAATTTGGCCCGAACATGATAATTTTGGACCTTTTTTGATGAATTAGCCACATTAACGGACATGGTTTGATGCTGGCCAATATCACGTACCTTTTGTGAAAAGTGACCAATATAATGGATCAAAAATGAAAATTTTCCACAAAATGAGAATCTCAGAACCGAACTATAATATCTGGTTCGGTTTGGTTCAACATCGAATTAAACTTCGGTTTCGGTTAATTGGTTCGATTTTCGGTTAACCTATATTTTACTCAAAATCTTAAAATATTGCATTTAAGAGGACAAATATGACATGGCCAAACCGAAAATAAAATTAAAAAATTAGTTGCTACCTGCTACTTCATTCAAAAGTTGGTCTGAACCAAGAAATAAAAAATCATACATGTTCAAACTTAATAGTAGACTTTTGCTTATGTCAAAGGACAACAAAAAGAAAAAAAAGGAGAAGAGGTTGGTACCGGGACTAAATTGGATTCTGGGTTAGGCAAAAAATCAGAAGCCCATTCACGTCTTGTCAAATAAGATTTTTTTTTAATAAGAAAAAATAATTGCTTAAAAATAAATTATATCTTATCATTTAATGTATATGAGATTTTAACACGGATTTTACTAGAAAAATATCACCGAACATGTACTTATTTACATGTGCCGTACAATTCGATCAACAGTATCCACGATATGATCGATCACCGAAACAAAGGGATATTGTTGAGGAATTTATTCTTGGCAATAATTCCTATTTTGTTATTTGCCTTTCTTAGGCACAAAAGTAATTAGGAACTTTAGATTGTGTTTCCTAGTTTATTTATAGGACTTTATTTTCCTAGATTATGTCTAGATTCTAGTATGCTTATTTACCAAGTTTAGAGTTTTAGGATTGTCTATTTAAGACAAGGAATTACTAAGATTGGTAACATCGATCTTTACGCACGTGATTATTAAACAGAGGACGAAGCAAGATGCAAGACGCAAGAGCAAGAGGAAGAACACGAAGACTACTTGGAGCCATTGATCGAGATCTACAAGCTATTCGAAGTTGCGTGCCTAACGGAGAAGAGCTTGTTCAACGTAGGCGACAAGTATTTAGTATCATGTGTTTTGATACTTTAGTTTTCATATATTACTTAATATTTTTGTATTGATCAAAAAAAAAAAAAGAAAGTAATATAGTTTTTGAATTTGTACACCCAAGTTCACAAGTACTTTTACTTGTGAACTGAATTTGTTATATCGTGTTCTTAAATTTTATTTCCGCTGCATAATTTATATTTTACTCTGGTCGATGTTGGTAGTCAGTGTTGTTTAATATTGATAACAACATCGTAAATCTGAGACTTATTTTTAAAACCATAGACCCTCAAATTCTACAATTGGCATCAAGAGCGGGTTACTTAACCTTTTAAGTACTGATCCTTATTTTTTAGGTGCTATGAATGCTCAAGGCAACCCAAGGCCTCCGATCCTCAATGGGGAGAACTATTCTCTCTGGAAACAGAGGATGAGGTGGCATTTAAAAAGCATTGACGAATGTGTGTGGAAAACCGTCCTCCATGGATGGGAAAAGCCACGTGTTACTATTGGGGAAGGCGATACCTTTCCCAAAAAGGAAGTAGATTGGACTCCTGAGGAAGCAGCTGCTGCCAAATGGAATTCCAAATGCATCAATACCTTATGTAGCTATGTAGATGCAAGCTACTATCGAGTCATCAAGAATTACAAGTCAGCAAAGGATGCATGGGATGCACTCCAAAGTGTGTGTGAAGGAATTGCGAGCGTGAAGAAATCAAGGCTGAGAATGTTGATGTCCACTTTCGAAGCGATGAGAATGGATGAGAAGGAGTCGATCATGGACTACGCCATGAGATATCCAGACATCACAGCCGAGCAGAGAGCTTGGTGAGGCAATAACAAACTCTCGTCTTGTAGGAAAACTGCTGAGATCTATTACGAAAAAATACAATATGAAGGTGGTTGCCATAGAAGAATCTAAAGATGTTAATAACATTGAGTTCAACACCTTAGTTAGAAACATTAAGCAGTATGAGATGGAACACCTTGGTTACAACTCAAAAGAGAAGAACGTTGCCGTTTCCTCTGATACTAATCAAGACAATGATGAAGATGACGAGGAGTTTGATTTCAGTGGACTTATGAAAAATATGGAATCCACTACGCTTTATGAAGATGAATTGTCGTTTGTTACCCAACGTTTCAACAGTTTCTTGAAGAAGAAGAATAGCCTTGGAGGTTCAAATCGAAGACCAGGCCACCGGTGTCCACGTCAAAATTCACTGGACGTGCTCTTCCCAGATCTCAGTCCACATCTTCAATTCCAAACGCATCCAACCCCACGAGACCACTCAGTGAGGTGCAATGTCATGAATGTAAAGGTTGGGGACACTACAAAAATGAATGTCCTAACACTCTTAGGAAGAAAAGAATGGTTGCTACTGATTTCACTGAGGATGTCAATGATTCCGAGTGAACTGAACCTGTTCCGTCCTTATTTACCCATGTTGTTTGGGACGACAATGTCCATATTGATATCCTTGAAACCAACATCGTATGCTTGAATGTTGAAACCCCTGATTTTCATAAGGAGTACAAGCTGCTGAGTGTTGAGCACCAACAACTGTTTGCCAGCTGGGGAAAACAGGTACTCAAGGTCAAGGATCTCGTGAAAGAAGTAGAAAAACTGACCAAAGAAAAGGATGATCAGCTTGACATAATTGTTCTTCTGGAAACATCTCTTACCAAGAAGGAGGCTGAGCTAGAAAAGGTGAGAACCGAGCTGACGAAGGTCCAAGGAACCATTTCAAATTTGAACAAAGGCAAGGTGAAGCTTGATGAAATCGTAGAGATGAGCTTCCCAGAAACCTCGAAGCATGGAATTGGATATAAATCGATTCAGCCATCACATTCCTCAAGTCAAGATCATAAATCACCTAAGAGGCACAAGAAGAGAAGAAGACAGTTCGTGTGCCATCATTTTGGCGAGCCCGGACACATTCGGCCTTTCTACTGGAAACTCATAGGCGAGAAAAGACACTTTCAGAGAACTAATGTGGCTGCTAAATCCAATGTTGGTTTCCGTCATACCAATATCAATACCAACACCAGATTCAAACAAGTGTGGGTCAAGAAAAATAACGTCAAGTGTAATATGATCCATACCTCCCTGAAGTCTCACGTCCCTGGAGCCTGGTATTTCGATAGTGGTTGCTCGAAGCATATGACTGGGTCAGAGGAGATTCTTTCCAACATTGTCAGATTTTGAGGTGGAAAAGAGAAGTATGGTGGAGGCGCAAATGGCCAAATTGTTGGCCAAGGAACTCTCCATGTTCCCGGCATTGTAACCTAGGAAAATGTGTTGCTAGTAGAAGGACTTACTTCAAATTTGATTAGCATAATTCAACTGTGCGACGGAGGCTTTAGTGTCAAATTCAACCGTGAGAAGTGTGAAGTCTATGAGGAGGATGGTCCATGTATCCTTATTGGACAGCGGACTTCAGATAATTGTTATCAAATCAATAGTGATGCTTTTTGCAAGTTATCCTAACTAAGTGATGCTGAGGTGTGGCATCGTAAACTGGGGCATGTCAACAACAAGATGATGGACAGGTTGGCCAAAGAAGAAGAAATGTTGGGCTTCCTAAGCTAAACACCAAGATCATTCCTGTTTGCAAGGCGTGCCAGAAAGGAAAGAAGGTCAGAGTACCACATCCAGTCCAGCAAACTCTCACTACATCTTCTTGCTTTGAACTCCTTCATATGGATCTCATGGGTCCACTTGAGGTCGAGAGCCTTGGTGGTAAGAGGTGTGTTTTATTTATTGTCGATGATTTTTCTAGGTTCACTTGGGTAGAATTTCTAAAAAAAATTTTTGAAACTTTTGAGACTTTCAAAAAACTTGCAAAGAATCTATGTGTAAGGTTCAATGTGAACATTGGTCTGATTAGAACTGATCACGGTAAAGAATTTGAAAATGCATCTTTCTCTAAATACTGCACTTTGGAGGGGATAAGTCATCAATTTTCTTCACCTATTACTCCACAACAAAATGGCATAGCCGAACGTAAAAATAGGACTCTCGCTGAAATGACTAGAACTATGCTCATTTCAAATAGTATAGCAAAACGTTTTTGGGCTGAAGCAAGGAACACTGCATGGCATATTACAAATAGTGCTTATTTTAGACCAGGGTCATGTGCTAATCCCTATGAGTTGTTGATGGGTAAAAAACCGAACTTGAGCTATTTTCATGTGTTTGGACTAAATTGGACTCAAAGAGTGATAGGTGTATTTTCATGGGTTATTCCCAAAATAGTCATGCATATAGGTTGTTTAGCCTTAGAACCCGAAGCATGTTTGAGTCAGTAAATGTCAAGTTCGATGATCGAATGAGTGGAGTCAAACCTACTGAGGATAATGATCTTGTGTATGTTCAAAATCCTCAAGGAAATGTCACTCCTACTTCAGATGATAGTGCAGGTATTCAAAACAGAGATGCAGGTCCTGAAATCAGAGAGTTGAATGATGTTGATACCAATGTTGATACTGGGATACCAACATCGAAACCAACATCAAGCCAAGCTGCCGCAGAATCAGATTCTGATTCAGAAGAAGAAGATCCAGCTGATCCCATTGATCTTCATCAAAGGGATATTCGATGATTTAGACAAAAGAAGTACAAGACGAAGACAGATAAATTTCAAGGAGATGGTTAGGTACGTGTGTCTGTCTACAAATTGTTCTAAGATAGAGCCTAGGTAAGGGGAGGATGCGCTCAAGGATGAGTTCTGGATTTGGGCAATGCAAGAAGAGCTGGACCAGTTCGCTAAAAACAACGTTTGGGATTTAGTGCCACGACCAGAAAATTCCCACGTGACGGGAACAAAGTGGATATTCAAGAACAAGACTGATGAAGCATGCAACATTGTGAGGAACAAAGCTCGACTAGTTGCACAAGGGTATACACAAATTGAAAGGATCAATTTTGATGAAACATTTTCCCCTGTTGGCCGCATTGAGTCGGTAAGACTTTTGCTTTCTGTTGCTTGTTATATGAAGATTTCATTGCATCAAATTGACATTAAGAGTGCTTTTTTAAATGGAGTCTTGAGTAAACAAGTTTATGTTGAGCAGTCTAAAGGATTTGTATATTCTCAAAAACCAAATTTTGTTTTAAAACTAAAAAAGGCTCTTTATGGTTTAAAACAAGCTCCAAGAGCTTGGTATGAAAGGCTAACTCAACATTTGCTTTATTTGAACTTTAGATGAGGGGAAGTTGATAAAAATTTGTTCCTTCCTAAATCCAATAAGCACATCCTAATTGTCCAAATTTATGTGGATGATATTATTTTTGGATCCACTAACGAGCAGATAGTCAAGGAGTTTGTTACTCGGATGTCCGATACATTCGAGATGAGCATGGAAGGTAACCTCTCATAGTTTCTTGGTCTTCAAATCAAACAGCTTGATGATGGTATTTTCCTTTCCCAGGCTAAATATGCTAAGAACTTAGTTAAAAAGTTTGGTTTAGAAAGTGAAACTCACAAGAAAATGCCACTGGGAAAAACTGTGAAGCTGTCGAGAGACGATGTTGGTAAGGGTGTTGATTACACCATGTATAGAAGTATGATAGGGAGTTTGTTGTATTTGACATCAAGTAAACCAGATATTATGTATAGTGTGTGCTTATGTGCTAGATATCAGTCTAACCAAAAGAGTCACACATAAAAGCAGTTAAAAGAATAATAAGGTATATTGCTGGTACAACTGAATTAGGTGTGTGGTACACAAAAGATACTGGTACTGAACTTGTAGAGTACACTGATTTGGATTGGGCTGGGGATGTGGTAGATAGAAAGAGTACTACTGGGGGATATTTTTTTCTGGGTAATAATCTAATATCTTGGAACAGCAAAAAGAAAAATTGTATATCTCTTTCTACAGCTGAAGTCGAGTACATTGCAACTGGAAGTGCGTGCACATAATTACTGTGGATGAACCAGATGATAGAAGACTACGGTTTGCACAGTAGTATCTTGACTGTACTGTGTGACAATTCTAGTGCCATTGAGATCTCGAAAAATCCGGTCCAGCATTCTCGAATCAAACACGTTGACATAAGGTACCACTTTATTCGAGACTTAGTTGAGAGGAAGATTGTTAGCCTTGAGCATATTGGAACAGATAATCAGCTTGCTGACATCTTCACTAAGGCATTAGATTTCGAGACCTTCTCTCGTTTGAGAAGAGATCTCGGTATGTGCATTGTCTGAACCAATGTTGGTTTGTGATGTTGTGACACCCAATATCAACATCAGTCACAACATCTGTATACTTTTGCATGCATTTTTATCTTTCTTTTCATACATAATCCTAATGCATTGAGTTTGATTGAAAGTGCGATAAGGTCCTGTGTTGCAATAAAAGTGATGGCAAAAAGAACCAACCTCTTCAAT
>BMAC01000606.1:346070-373696 GCA_014905375.1 Phtheirospermum japonicum | reverse complement strand
CTTAAATACCTATTCTGATTTTACCGTTTGATCACCTTCCCACTTATCCCTGCGTTTAAAACTCTCCAGCTCTCACAAAACCCTTCTCTCTGCTTCGAATTTGGTTTTTGTATTTTTGTGTGATTTTCAGGATGTTAAACCAATCCTCACCGTCAAAAGTTCCTGAACAGCCTGCCGGCGTACGCCGTTCTGGCAGGGTCCCGCGCCCATTCCTAAGGTTGGTGGCCTGGACATACGAGAAGAAATTGGTGGTGGTTCCTCTTCCATCCCACCACCGGTATCAACATCGCCACCACCCTCGCCGGCGCATGCTTCTCACGCTGCTGTTCCAATTCCGCCGCCGATTGACGCCACTCCTTTAGCACAAGTGTTCCTAGGACAGCCCAAGAATGAAATTGATGTTGATGATCCCTCCAATTTGGCATTTGTTGCTGAAACTTTTGGGCGAGTGGGGAATCCTACTTTGAAAAGGTTGAGGTGCCTGCGCAATATTCTACCCGGTGTTGTGCTGCCCGCAGTACTGAAGAGCAAGGCGGGGCCGCGCCGCAATGTGCCGATTGAGCATATGAACCTCACTGAGGATGTCACTGTGATGTCCAACCCTGATGATGAAGATTATATTCCTGCTGCTCCGGTTGAGGGGTCCGTGCCGCCGTTTACTTCTGCCCCGAGTCTGCCGGCGAAGATGTTTACTCGCCGGAAACAGCTTATGAGGAAGGCCGACATGAGATCTGGCCCGGTAAAGGTCAAAGTTTCTCCCAGCTCTACTGCGACAGAGAATTCTTCCCCTCTCTAAACCGTTTTGGATTTTATCACCGGCGAAGTGACTAGCTCATCTAAGCCGCCGACTGTTAGTTCCCCTCCTTCCCCTGTTCGTGATGATCAACCCGAGTTTGATCCAGAGTATTCTCCTGATTTTTCGTTTGATGTGCCTCTTCGAGATATTCTTAATGCTTGCAAGAAGGACAAGAAGAAAAAGAAAGTTGATGCGGAGGACGATGTTGCTACTCATGTTGGTTCCCCCATACCAACATCACATCATTCACCGTCTGTTTTGTCCTCCAGCGCTGCCTCTGTTCCAATTGCTTCTCATACTCCCACACCGATTTCTTCCGATGCCTGTGCTCACTCTCAGTCCTCTTCGGGTACTCCTTCTTTGACTCCTGAGCTCGAGGATATGGTGCCTTTTTCGAAAGAGTTTTTGACTGCTGAAGTTGCCGAGTTGTTTGCCACTTACCAGACCCGCCACATGATCACCGAGCGTCGAGTCCCGGTTGAGCTATTTGAGAAACACAATCTAATTGTTTATCTTCAACAAAAGGTATGTATTCCACCGTTTCCACGGCCATGTCTTTTGTACGAGATGTCGTTGTCTAGTTTTATGTCAATCTTTTGCCCTCTATGGTTGATTTGGAGTTTGTCAATTATGGCAAAGTATATGTACGTGGAAAGGTGTTTTCTTTCACTCATGCTTTGATTGATGAGTTTTTTTGGCACTAATCAATACCGAGGTGACTCGATGGTTGATGATATGAATGAGGTGGTTTCGTTTTTTTTTTCTGGTGGTCTGGTTAATGCGTGGTTTAAACAGCTCCCTAGTACTCGCTTGTCTTCTCTTTACTCTATTCTGCATAAGCTTGCTATTTGTAATTGGGTTCCCTCCAAGAACAAAACATGTGTTACGCGGCCTCAGACCCAGTTCTTATATAGGCTTGGGAGAGGAATCAAATTCAGTTTTGGCCAGCATGTTTTTGATATTGTTGCTAAGTTTGCTACCACGAAGTCTGCGGCCTCGTTGTGTTTTCCTTGTTTGATTTTCAGCTTGCTACAGAACCAAGGATTGAAACTTCGTCCCGATGATGTGCTCACGGGGGACGCTGATTGGTTTACTTTGAGAGGTCAGCATGTTACCGGTGCCCGAGTCATTGATCTTCCTTGGCAGGCAGCGTTTCATGCCAACATGGTCCGCATTTCTACACAGGTCCTTCGTGCCCATGTGGCTTCCATTGATTTGCAGATGACTCAGCTGAAGGCTCTTCGTAACTCTCTCTTGAAGGCGATTTCTGGTCAAAAAGGGGGAGATTGTTGAGTAATTTATTTTTGGCAAAAATTCCTATTTTGTTATTTGCCTTTCTTAGGCACAAAAGTAATTAGGAACTCTAGATTGTGTTTCCTAGTTTATTTATAGGACTTTATTTTCCTAGATTATGTCTATATTCTAGTATGCTTATTTACCAAGTTTAGAGTTTTAGGATTGTCTATTTAAGACAAGAAATTACTAAGCTTGGCAACATCGATCTTTACGCACGGGATTATTAAACAGAGGACGAAGCAAGACGCACGAGCAAGTGGAAGAACACGAAGACTACTTGGAGCCATTGATCGAGATCGACAAGTTATTCGAAGTTGCGTGACCAACGGAGAAGAGCTTGTTCAACCTAGACGACAAGTATTTAGTATCATGTGTTTTGATACTTTAGTTTTCATATATTACTTAATATTTTTGTATTGATCAAAAAACAAGAAAGTAATATAGTTTTTGGGTTTGTACACCCAAGTTCACAAGTACTTTTACTTGTGAACTGAATTTTTTATATCGTGTTCTTAAGTTTTATTTCCGCTGCATAATTTATATTTTACTCTGGTCGATGTTGGTAGTCAGTGTTGTTTAACATTGATAACAACATCGTAAATCTGAAACTTATTTTTAAAACCATAGACCCTCAAATTCTACAGATATATACATTTAGCCAGGGTTAGGAGCTACTAACAAACTCGAGCACAATTCACCCCTGTTTTCTTAAGAGTTCAAAGTTCATTTGCTGGAGAATCAACCCAATTAAAATGAAATCGAATTTCGATTTTTCTCACTTGCACAAGGCACAACCTCCTCCAATCATCAAGCATAAGCTTGGAGGGCTCTTCATTGTTTTATTATCAACTACAATGCCAGCGATAGTTAACTTGCTTCCAATCAATGCGTAGCTCATCAAGCTACGAGAACCACACTCAAGGCAGTAATACATGCAACACCTGACATATATATGATAATCTCGTCGTCAATGCACCATTAGGTCCATTTGTGAGTAATTACTGCCTTGAGTGTAGTTTCTGGGCTGGATGAGCAGTTAGAAGTGATGATGATGGAGATGAGTATCATGGGGAGAAGGAAAGACCAGATTGATTTTGTTAATTTTTCTTTCTTTTTTGATGTTTTATTTTAAGGTTGATGACATTGGGTGCACAATTTACAGTGCAACAACCATGAATTATTTTCAATTCTCAAAAAGTTGGTGAGACTTTTTAGTTGAAACTGTTTATCTTATTTTTCGGTGTCCAAAATGGCACCAGGATGACTACTGTGCTGATGTCATAAGTTGGTTCTCCCCTCATTTTTTCTTTGTTAGATTCTTGTGTATGACACATTTTTTATACCAATTACATGCCAAAGCTTACAACCTATTTCGGGGATATCAATAACCATTAGAAAATAAACTATTCCCCAACACTATTGGAAAAAACGCGATTGGTAGCGGTTCAAAACAGCCTTTAGAGGCGGTTATGAACCGCCTCTAATACTGGCGATGCTTAAAGTAAAACACCCGGGCGGCGGTTCTAAGAACCGCTGCCAATAGTATTTTTGGCATCGGTTGTTATGAAGAACCGCTGCCAAATATTGAAACCGGGCAGCGGTTATTATATAAAAAGCGCTGCCAAAAACAACCGATGCCAAATATTGAAACCGGGCAGCGCCTATTCGCGAATAGGCGCTGCTAATACTACTATTAGCAACGGTTATTATCAAAGAACCGATGCCAAAAGCGCTATTAGCAGCGCTTGTTAACAAGAAGCGCTGCCAAAACCAACCGATGCCAAATACGGAACCCGGGCAGCGCTTCTTATCTAACAGGCGCTGCTAATACTGCTTTTGGCATCGGTTTTTAGCTAACAACCGTTGCGAAAAAAGGTATTAGCAGCGCTTGTTAGATAAGAAGCGCTGCCAATAATAGTTTTGGCAGCGCTTCATAACTAACAGGCGCTGCCCGGAATATATTTTTAGCATTGGTTCTGAACTAACAACCGATGCCAATTTTTTTATTTTTTTTTTTATTTGCACCTGAAATTATAAAAAAAATAAAAATAAACTGCCCCAGAAATTCACAAAATAAGCTCCAAAAATTCACAAATTCTGAAAATCCCAAAATTTATTATAAATCATACAAACCAAAAATATTCATAACAAATACAAATTGTCCAAACACACATCATTCATGTCATAAATAGCAAACAAGTGTTCAATCCTTAAATTCAACAAAAATGCTTATACCCACTCCACAACAGAAAACGCATGCCACCATTTCCTTTTAACCCCAACTCAACAAATGTGCTTACAATTACGAATTTATAAGAACGTCAATAAAATATCTCGGAAACACATTCCGAATATCATCGAACTCCAACGGTGAATAAGGATCTTGATTCGGTATCCAATCCTTAAATTCAAAATATTGAAACAAAATATTAGATTTATTAACACTATCTAAAATTGATTTAAAACTTCTCACTATATAAACATTAAAGATAATAATAAACAAACCAACTTACCACTCCAATATTTCGACTGTTGGGAAAATTGTTGATAATGTCATTTATATACCTCATCACATAATATCCGCACTCGGTAGGCCCCGGTTGCTTGCGACACTTGGAAAAAAAAAGTAAATAATAAAGATTTGTTATATTAAGACATAAAACTTCTAAGATTAAATAACAAAACATATAGTACCTTTATCCTAGAAAATGATAGAAAATGATAGACCTTTACCATTCCCCTTTATTGATGATGCAATCCTAAAAGCCCTACATTTCAAAATATGATATTTGAGTATTTTCAACAAACACACGTAAAAAGAATTAAATAACAAAGAAAACTCATCAACAGAAAAAAATTAATTTAACTTACAAAATCAATTCTTTCGATATCTCGGGGTCCTGTGTGGAAGCTGGATCGAGCAAGTAACCTTTTCGTACTTTTGGGCATATAACAATCAATATCCAATGATGCCTGCAATTAACAAGATAAAGAAAATGAAATATGGTACATATTATTAAATGACAAACATATTTAATGAATCAGTCGTACGAGCTGTTATACGGCAGAAAAATTAATTTTTTATTGAAAATTTCCCACAAAGCTCGTGTCAAATATTCTCTTGTTGCCTGTCTGTCACTTTTCAAGCGTGCTTGAGAACAAATCTCCGGATACAGAAATCCAATATCATGAACTCCAACTTCTTCCATTTTACTTGATATATACCTATAAACAAGAGAAGGAAAAAAAAAGTATTGCAATAAACATAAWAAWTTTTCTTAAATAAAGAAGATAAGTTATATAATGTTATGAATCAAATATAGCACGTGGTAAATTACTTACAACAAAAAACCTTGTATAATGGAAATGTTGAGCGAATCACCATTGCAAAACTGAGTCAAATCTTGTCGAGTAATAAGGGTAGCAAAGTCATCATTCGTGTAATTGAACAGTTCTTTTGGTAGAGGGATGGAGAACTCACAACGATCCGGTTGAAATAACTCCAATCTCATGTAATTCAAACACATCATCATGAAGCTCCTCTAAGATATCCGTATTAACCAAAAGAAACCTAGGAAGACTATGTTCCTCTCGTGGAGCCTTTCCAAAAGACTTTTGCTTACCCTTATCCACAATTGTTTTGTTATGATGAGATGGTAATGGTTCCTATTTTGCGCAACCAACAAATAAACAACATTATTCATATATCGTGTTTCTATCTATCAAATCTCGATTATTGTGTTTTCATCGATTAGAGACACTATTTATGGATGAATGAAAGAAATAATAAATTACCTCGCTTGTCTTGAAGATGTGCAAGGGGAGTTGAAAGATGTATAATTGATTGAGGATGCATGAAAATACACAAAAACTATCTACCCCAAACACACAGACAAACGTTAAGCTCGTAATTTTAATTTATTTTTTAATGATAATTTCTGCTTCTCACATATGAATGGACTGCTAAATCCTCTCATCAATAGGCAAAACTCAATGGTTTCTGTTATAACGCCATTAAAGATTATTTATGAAGAATAACATAAGAATGGTGGCAGGATGTTCTACTACTTCTTTGAAGCAAGAAAGAACAAAGCAAAAGCCCCTGTTATTGTATGGTTAACTGGTGGGCCAGGTTGCAGCAGCTCAATTGCTTTGTTTTATGAGAATGGACCCTTKAAATTGACAAAAAACTTGTCACTTGTTRGGAACCATTTCGSCTGGGATAAGGAACTATTACTGCTTCTTTTTTTTTTCTTGTTCATATTTCCCKTTTYAAAACAGTTTGACGTTTGACCTAAACATTATGGGACAGGTAGCAAACATTATTTTCGTAGACCAGCTAATAGGAACAGGCTTCAGTTATTCTACAAAGGAGAATGACATTCCTAGCACCTCCGAGAAGGCTGCTGTCAATTTRTATGACTTTCTCCAGGTACGTATTTTTCTGAAGACGCAAACTTATTTCTCCTCATTCTTACCTATAGAAAAATTAATATTTACTTACGTATTTGTAATATTTAATTACTGCAAATTTCTCCCACCAGAATAGCTAGTAATAAATCAATGCTCATCTGACAAGAACCAAAAAATAGGAACTAGACAGAACCAAAAAATCTAGACATAACCGAAATTTCTATAAATTACCAGATTTAAATACTATAACTTCTAAATAGGAAAGAAAAACAAAACAAACCTGGTCGATAGCACAAGGAATCAAGCAACGAGGATTTTCTTTACTAGAGAACAGCTGCGGAAAAGAACTTGGAAAAGATGGAGCTGCCTGACAGTAATAAAATCTCCTAAACGGTCAATGCTAAGCACAAATAAAATAAAAAATAGATGCAAAACCAAAGTAATTTTCTAAAACCAATAACCCACTGGTAAAATAATCTTAAAGATTTAAAAGTAATATTCCAATTGTCACATCATAATTTTCTGTTGTAAAATACATTTTCTTATGTACTGTGAGGCACAAAAACTAAATAAATATAAAAGGCTATTTTTATATATCATGTGGAGCTAACAATAATGAACAAGCACATAATAACTCATCGAAACTATACACACAAAATAGACATGTATACCCCTAGCTAAAGTTGCCTTTCCTAGAGAAGAAATATTATTAGAATTAGTTTAGCTTAATATTAATATTTTATAATTATATAATTAAGTATAATTAAATAGAGTATTATAATAAATATAATTCAGGATGCTCTGGACTTGGTGGAAGAGAAAAGGGACAGAGCTTCTGCTAGAATGGCGCACATCAAGGGAAGAATAAAGGCAACGTATGATAAGTCCGTGGTCAAGAGGCATTTCCAGGTTGGAGATCTTGTATTTAGAAGGGCTGACTTAGGAAAAACAATAGGAAAGTTAAATGCCGCGTGGCAAGGACCTCTCCGAGTCACCAAGGTCTTAGTAGGCGGAGCTTACAAATTGGAAGAACTCGATGGAGTTGAAATTCCTCGTGCATGGAACATGGAGAATTTAAAGAAATTTTATGCATAAAATGTAATCTCACAAAGGTTTTGTTATATGATAAATGCAGGTTTATTCTCGTTATCCAAACTAGATGTGTCTTCGTAAAGGCCAGGATTGGCTAAGGGCGGCTGCCCATGATTTTTCCTGACCTGATTGTCAGTTTAAGCAGGATTGGCTAAGGGCGGCTGCCCATGATTTTTCCTGACCTGGTTTTCAGTTTATGCCAGGATTGGCTAAGGGCGGCTGCCCATAATTTTTCCTGACCTGATTTTCAGTTAAGCCAGGATGGGCTAAGGGCGGGTGCCCCGAGCCGACTGGTATGATGAGCCAGATCTGGCGAAAAGTTTAAAAGGCCTGAATTGGACAAAAGTTCTTATTTGAAAAAGTAAAGGAAAGATGAAGCATTCTCAAAACAAACGATACTCATAATTATAAGCGTTTTTGACATAAATTTAAAGCTTGATACATAAGCTGGCAAAAGTGATTACATTGCAGGAAAATTAAAAAGCAAGAGCATGGGCGAATTCAACAAAAGGGCCTAGAAAACGGTCATCCATGAGAGCCCGAAGCTCTCCGATCCGAAGTTAGAGCTCGGCGAACACGCCAGAGTTCACGCTCAGTCGCGTGGTAACACTGCCTGTATTTGTAGACTCGCTTAGACAAAGCATGCGCCTCGCCGGCGGCGATAGTCAGGCGATTCACCGACTCAGTTAGATCGGCTCTCTC
This sequence comes from Phtheirospermum japonicum, assembly GCA_014905375.1. Classification (NCBI taxonomy): domain Eukaryota; kingdom Viridiplantae; phylum Streptophyta; class Magnoliopsida; order Lamiales; family Orobanchaceae; genus Phtheirospermum; species Phtheirospermum japonicum. The sequence goes on along the minus strand of BMAC01000606.1, from coordinate 365,397 downwards.
TTCCTACAGTTGGCAGTTTACTTGCCGGAGCTCAGCCAATTCCCTTTTTTAGTGACGCTTCTTCTGTCTCTTCCTCTCTAAGAGACGATACATATAGTTCATCTTCTCACGGAGAACGGAAAGTTTGTCGGAGATCTTGAAGTTTTCCACAAACAGGGAGATGTTCTTTCGTTTTACAGTATCAAGTTCTTCAAGTAGAGAAGAAGAAGCCATTTCAGAGAATTGAAGGAAAATGAATCACACATGCACGTATATAATGGAAACGGTGGCATGTGCCAAGGAATCAAAAAGTACAAGGGTTTCCGTAAAATCAGGAAACCCTAGGAACTCGAGAGTCATTAATAGAGAAAAAAACATTGATTATTATCAAGATTATTCAAAGTACAATTCCAGAGATAGAAAAGAGGCAGACCAACCACACAGGCAACAACACAGGTCTGCATATAAAAGCAAAACAAAACAGATCAGCCACGCAGGAACACTACAGATCTGTTAGGAAAAGGTACAAGCAAAATTACAAAAGCCAAGCCGCCAGACATCCTGAACTAAGACCCATAGTCCGCCGTTGATAGCTCTTCCTCAACCGGGTCCTCAGCTCGGGACACTTCAACAAAGTCCTTTTCAAACTGTGCAGCACCCTATAGTTCTCCCAAATTGGCGAAGGTTGGAGAATTTGCAGCTGATGCTGCCACTATAGCCAACGACTGTTCTGGGGGGGAGAAGAGCTGGAGGAGGAAGAACAAAACACCTGGCGTACATGGTTGGCAAAAGTTGCGGCATCTGCCTGGTGTAAATGGTCATCCTCAGCGACGTGGCAGAAGCCTGTGGGTTCAGGAGGGGTCTCAAGAGGGACAGAGCGGACGAAGGGAATAGAAGGGTTTTCGCTTACCCACTTAGCCTGAGCATCCAGACCTAGGTTATAATACACCTCGGCCTCAGGGACTAAGATGTCGTATAGCTCGATCGATCCCACGAAGTCTCGGCGAGTGGTTTCCCTGGTAAATTGTATCAAGCGTAATCCCTCCTCCGAGCTGAGGAATTCCAGTCGACCTTCTGCTCGCCCCTTTGTACGGCCTCTGTTTTCCCCATCAACTTCACCCTGGGTCCGAGCTTGCCGGATCTTATCTTTGAGCTCTTGCTCTTGAATAAGAGCCAAGGCACGTTGCTTGCCTTCTGCTTCCTTGGCGTCATGAAGATCTGATCACGCTTTCTCCAACTCTGCCTTTAACGGCTCTACCTCAACTTCACGAAGCTCTAGTCATGCCGACTCCAACTCTGCCTTCAACAGCTCTATCTCCACTTCAGGCACCCTAGAATCTGGAGGATAACTCTTGCCTTTGCTTTTTAGGCTTTCATTCTCCTTCTTCAGTTCAGCCTGCAATAGGGAGCCCCGGGCTCGAGCCAGTAAAGATGCCCTTTCCCACCACGGTCTGAAAAAGGAAAGGATAAGTAGGGAACCTGAAGAGACTAAGGATATAACAAGCAAAGAAATTCTTACCTGCGCCTCCGCATTACAATAGAATTCAAGCAGCTCTGGATCTGACATCTTATCCACGACGCGGCGGTCGGCCATAGGAGCCAGCCCCATCATGAACTATCTCGCTACCTCCCCAGAGCAGTTCAAAATGGACCGATTGAAAAGAGATTGATTAGAATAAGGGGGACTTGCGGGACCGCCTCAGGGATGGCCCGAGTTTTAGACCTCCTCCATTTCCGAGCTTGTAGTTGAGGCTCATCCTCGGAGTCCGCCAGAAGCATGTCTGCATAGACCTGAGCCACGGGCTCGAGTGCGGCACTCCTTATCAACTCTGGATTCTTCCTCACCGTCCCTGGGGGTACCACTTCAGGTTGAGAAGCCCTGTTTGTATCGGGGGTTGACCGCTAGGAGGTGCTAAAGGAGAAGCTGTTTCTGGAGGAGGAGAAGTGGAGGCTCTGGCGATTTCACCTAGAGGACTTTTCTGCCTGCTACTCGCTGCTTTCTTCTTCTTCGCGGATATGCATGCTTGCAACATTTTCGCTGAAAGTAGAAAATAAGATTTTAAATAATAAACAACCACAGCTAGAAAGGACGAGCGGACAGTTCGGGAAATACCGATGTGAGGGGGCAGGGGCCCGTTCTCCTGTTGAGTGTTAAAAAAGTTTAGAAGGTCAGGTTTGGGGACTGTGGTTAGGTCAAGAGGTTTCTCGTTGAGGGTAGCGATTTTCTTGGCCAGATTTGGTGTCCTGTCACCACGGGATAAATGTACTTGTGGAGGCAGGATACTGATAGGAGCGGTGGAGAAGCCCTAGTCTCCAGAGCATTGGACGAAAAAGAACTTTTTCTTCCAAGCCTTATGAGAGGTGGGAAGGCCAGTCAAAAAATGAACATCAGATCTGGCAGAAAGATAGAAGAAACCTGAAGAACTCTTATCCAGGAACAGGGAGTAGAAAAGTTGGGCTGTAGGAGTAATCCCGGAATATTGAGCCGCTAGGTGGAAGCCGGCCATAACCCGGAAACCGTTGGGCAAAAATTGGTGCACCGGAATTTGGTACATCTTGGAGATGGATAAGATGAAAGGATGTAAAGGTAGACTCAGACCGGCATGGAATTGATCCACAAAGAAGGTCAGGTGACGCGGGGGAGGCGATGAAGCCCTCTCCTCCGGTGCCGGACTGGTGAAAATAAAGTTGTCGGAGATTTTGAAGGTAGCGCGTATATTCCTAAGGGTTTGGGTACTCACTATGGAGGTTATGTTGTCATGAGGGAGGAAGGGAGGAGCCAGCGGTGGCTCCTCCGGAAAAGCAGCCGGGGGCGATTCTGGGAATGATATGTTTACAGTGGAGGTGGAATTCGCCTTAATCGCCGACGAACCCTCTACAGAAGAGTCGGAGCGAGAAGAAGTGGCTGACATAATTAAAGGTTGTATAAGGAAATAAAGAAAATATCTGGTCTACGAAGTAATCGGAGAAGCTGGACGAGGAGAAACAGAGTCGAGAGTTTTGCCGAAGACGCTAGAGAGAAAAGAGGAAAACTCAAAAAGTTTTTAAAAGTGAAATGTGAAAAGTGCGAGAAAAGAGATACCAGCAGGAACAAAAGGTAAGTGGATAAATTCAAAAAAGGCGGAAACCAAGAAAAGTGGGATTTGATGGGATCCCCGCATTTAATGAGGACAGACAAACAGTACCCTAGGTGATGAGTTGGAGCGCCAATCGTCCTAGGATAGGTCATGAGTCGCTGACTTATTAGTACTTGGGAAACGTGGAGACGTGGAGAAATAATAGCCGTTTGGGAATATGGGCCGACACCACTAATGCCAATGATTAGGCCTGGCCATCATGAGGATTCTTTGGGATTCGTGCTAGTACGAGAAACAATAAAGGATGAATGGGACCACACTTACTCCTGAGAAGCCCTAACACTTTACAACTCTACCCCAACCATTTCGGGGGGAGGAGTTGATGTGGCATGAGTAGTCAAACCTTATCTGGGGTAGATCTGATTCAACATTATCGAAAGAAAGAACTGGGAAGCATAGTTAGAGCTGGATTGTGATAACCAGTGGCTTTCTAACCAGTTCACCCTTGAAAAAAGATCTAGAATTTACCTCTGGGAGAGATCGGGATAAGCTTGATTTGAGCTAAGTCCTTTATGGAACGATCGCCAGAAGATCAGTTTAAGACAGGGCTGGTCTCCAGACCTTTCCTAAAGAAGCAAATGGGATACCCTCAGAGGACAGAGCTGGTCTCCTAAGGAAGACCTGAATCTTTAAATGCGTGGAGGAGACAAGTGGGACCACTTGTCAGAATTGGTTGCACAAACGGCCCATGATTCGAGGCTTGTGCTCCTGGGATCCCGGCTGGGGTCCCCACTGGAAAAACTATAAATATATCAGCCCCAAGGCTGAGAGAGGTATGTCATTTTGTGCATTCCTTCTTTCTTTCCTGAAAAACACCTCATACGCTTTCTGACTTAAGTATTGGAGAGATTTCCACCAGAAAACCACCGGTGGTCCTTTCTAACGTGTTGTGTTGTGTAGGTCCAGAAGGTATTCCAGTTTCAGGAGGTCAGATTACAGGGTGAAACATTATTACTTAAAAGCTGACTCTTGAAAAGTTGACTTTTCAGAAATATATTTTCAAGGTAATTATTACTTTTTCGAAAAGTTGACTTCTGCTTTTATTCCCGGTGCTCTCTACATTTCGGTGTGTGTTAATATCTTATTTTTTAGTTATTTTACTATGAACTTACAACAAAACAGGAAACCATGAGAAAAGTTCGAAAGGGATTAGGAGCTTTCAAGTAGTTGTCAAGAAATACAGCCGATACAATACGATGACGACAAGAAAATAAGATACACATAGTGACATCATTGTGGTTTGTGGGATACACATACACGATATTTATTTGGCATCATGTCTAATGAGAAAACTAGTCGATAAACTTAATACTCTCTCTATCCCTGTTAATTCTCCCTTTAGGAATTATGTTAAAAGATAAATAATATTCTCCGATCTTTCTAACTGATCTCTCACTTATATTATTTTACTATCATATCTTTGTATTGATTTTTTTTAAAACAAGTATGAAAAATTATGATAAAGTAATCAAAAGTTCTAAAACAATAATTAAAAGGATTGGGAATGAGTATTTTATAACTTATAATCACTCATTCTCACATTCTTATGCATTGTTCTCCATAATAAAGTGCATTGTGTACACTTTATATCCGATCGAATTAAATGAGTCGAAAATACTTATTGTTCTTACTATATTAATGATACAAAATTTGAAAATAACAATATCAACCAATCAATCACATGTATATAATATAAACTAACTATAACATATATATCTTAAACACAACATCCACATACCGTTTCATTTCAAAACTACCATCCTCAATGATTTAAAACTTTTTAAAACCACCATCATTTCTTAAAATTAATTTTGAAAACCGTTATTGGAGGGACAAAATCTCCCGACTGGCAATGTACACCACGTCATCACCGACGTCTACCCAACCAGAGGCGGATTCTCTTGGGTTCAAGGGGGTACAGCTGTACTCCCAAAATAAATTATTTATATATAATAGGTAGTAATATTTTCAAAGATTTGAAGATGGTGAAGTTGTTTTGGGCCTTATTTTGAAACTAATTTTTCTATCAATTCACAAAGATTCAATTTCTACAAACATAGTTTATTTTTTGTTGATTTTTGGTTCGCAAATAAAACAAAATGTAACTTTCCTATCTCTTGGAGTTGAACCAGTGTTTCTGAGCTAGAAGCCAAGTTGAACTAACCATTTAAACTAAAAGATTTATCTATTAAATATTGCATGTTTAGTTTATAAAATATGTTGTTGTAATTAATAATTTTTATATATAATCTTTTTTGTTCCTATTTGCACAATCTTTTCATATGAGAATAATATCCTCTTTATTATGAAAAATATTAGAAAAAGAATAAATTCCCCAAAAGTGTACAACTATTTTTTATTTGTGTATTATGTTATATATATTTAGATTATATATATGTATGTGTGTGTATTATTTTGTACCCCCAAATTCAAAATTTTGGATACGCCACTCTACCCAACAACTCACAACATCAATCAAATCATAATATGTATATAACAACAAACTATAACATACATTAAACACAATAGATTATCGCGGCATTTAAAAACCACCATCACATACACTTTAAAGATAATTGTGTGATTGTACAACTGAACCCTAATTACAAATCAAACCCTACCTAGCCCTAATTGAATATAAATGTGTATAATCGAACTTAATTTATAAATAATTATAAATTAAACCCTAAAAACACAAATTGCATAAATGAACCCTAAATGAATACTAAATTAAAAATTGGACCTTAATTATCCAACTTAGATATGACCAAATCCTAACTGTTTAAATCATTCACAATTTCATAAACCAAGCCTCAATTCCTAAATTGAACCCCCAATTAAATTTCTCCAAACTTAATTCCTAAATTAAAGCCTAACTCGACCTCTCAATCGTAACTTAAAACTATAAAATCATAAACTGAATCAAACCCTAATTACTGAATTGAATGAAAAAAGAAATTAAATCAAAACCATAAATTAAGAAAACATTAAAAGGATAACATACCTTAAAATATGACAAAGGCGGTGCTCCGGCGTGTGGCGGTAGCTCCTTTCCCCCTTCTCCCTTTCTCTGAATTTTTTTGTTTTGTTTTGTTTGTTGCTTTGGTGAAAATGAATCTATCCGCAAGCAGGGCTGCAATTTTATTAAACTTACTAACGAACACATCCGTCGGTAAAAAAAATCGACATTTTCGACGGAAATAATTCGTTAGTGAATAGAGTCGGCCTTGTCGACGACTACATTTCCGTCGGTAAATAAAACTCATTTTTTTAAACTTGTCGACGGACTTATGCCATCAGCATATTGTGCGGGGTTCACTCCCGCCAAATTCCCGAGAACTTGTCGACAGAGTCATATACTGAGGAGCCTTGTCCGCAGACATTCCGTCGGCAAATAGTGCCGTCGGGAATGCCGGTCTTTTACCGATGGGTTGCTGCCCGTCGGAAATTTCCTTCGATTTTTTTGATTTTTTTGTAGTGTAGGGGGTAAATCATGGTTTGATCGTGGTTCAGACCATTGATCACTTGTGTGCAAGCATGAATGCCGAACTGAGATCGAGTCATTAGTAAAACCCGAGCTTTTTCTATTTTTTTGGAATAAATTAATTTTTATTTCCAAAAATTAATTTTCAACACTCAAACTGCAAACTTAATTGCAATCTTTGAATTTTGAACTTGAAACATTAGAATTCTTCGTAACTGCGGAGACATGAACTTGGACAGATGAGTGTTTCCTCTCAATTATAAATAGATGTTCATTTTCAGAGTTCACAACACACACACACAAAAAAAAGAGTTTTCTTCTTCATTTTCCAACAAATATTTTTTTTATCATTTTCCACACTTTTCTTTCAGTTTGCGAGAATGAAATTTGGATAAATCCGTTGTATTTTGGAACAAATGCTCAGTACAAAGCATATTTATTTTAAAGAAACTGTGAAATTTACAAGTCTCGCTTTCTTGTTCACTACAAAAAACAACGAATTACCGAGGGATGTATCGTGGGCAAATTTTCCTTTGTTATTATCGAATACCGAGGATTTTTATTACCGAATGATTTATCACTCGATATTGATATCCTCGAAATCAGCATCAATATTTATCGTCACTATTACCAAAAAGAAATATCGAGGTCATTTTGAGGAAATCGACACCGAACGGGAAATTCTCTCAGTATACTCAATATTTAAATGGAAAATAAAAATATTTATACCGACGAGATTTCAATCTTTTCGGTAATATCAAGGGTATTTTTCGACTTCAATGATTTTGGGAATTAGAAATAATGAGGGCTTCAAAATGCCCTTAGTATTGCCTAGTGAATTTCGATTCTTGTCGGTAATATCGAGGACATTTTGAAGCCTTGATTTTTTTAATTCCAAAATTATTGAGGAGAAAAATGTCCTTGTTATTTTTTCTTTGTTAGATCTGCAATACTAAATAAGCATTAATGTAATACTAAATAAGATTAAATGTAATCTCATTATTTCTAAAAGATACAGTTTGATTTTTTTTCTTGTTTTATAATCACAAAAAATATAATTGACCGTTAATTACATTTTTTAAAATAATATAAATACCAAGAGATCCGATGATATTGCAGATCCGAGGTAGGATCGTATCATATTGTTCTTGAATAATTATTCTTGTGTATGACACATTTTTTATACCAATTACATGCCAAAGCTTACAACCTATTTCGGGGATATCAATAACCATTAGAAAACAAACTATTCCCCAATATCCCTCGCCCCCGATGAAGATCTTGACAACATGATCAAGGAGTGCGATCAAACCACCACCACCTCCGACGCCGCCTCGCCGCTGAAGTCACCCTCACACCTCTGTATGTTTCTATTCCCTTCCAAGTCCTCCATGGGATCCTTGCTGGACGATGCCAAATCAGAGACGTGGTTCGTCAACGCGCTGAATGGTGCCATTTTGCTCCCCAGGGGTCTCTCCGGGCTGTCATTGATACTTTGTTAGATCTGCAAGCCCAAAACGAGGAGTGGTGTTTAGGGAATAATGACAAACAGGTGGTGGGAAAGAGTAATATTGCCAAACTCAATTAGAAGTAGTAGCGCTTGATTCACCGCCAATGATGGAAAAGAGTTCTTCATTCGGGTAAAGCTCTTCGAGCTCGTCCATGGTGAACTTGCCGCCGATTATAAGGCTAGAGGCGGTGAAGGTTATATGATGATGGTTGGGCTCGATGAACAGTTTCCGCATGTAAGTATTGTTGATGCTTCACCTGCTGCAGCAGGTGTTGGTGGGGGAAATGCGGGCCGGGTTATTTGTGATGATGAGAAATCGGATGCGGCGACTGGACCTTTGCCGCTGCTAGGTGTCCATCGGTTCAAACTGAATCGAAACTTAAGTTTGACAAAATGAGAAACTCAGAACCGAACTGTAATACCTAGTTCGGTTTGGTTCAACACCGAATTAAACTTCGGTTAATTGGTTCGGTTTTCGGTTAACCGATATTTTACTCAAAATCTTAAAATATTGCATTTGAGAAGGCAAATATGGCATGGCCAAACCGAAAATAAAAATAAAAAACTAGTTGCTACTTAATAGTATAATTTTGCTTATGACAAAGGAAAACAAAAGAAAAAAAGGAGAAGGGGTTGGTACCGTGGGACTACATTGGATTTCGGGTTAGGCAAAAAAACAGAAGCACATTCACGTTTTTACAAATAATTATTTTTTAAAAGAAAATAGAAAAAATATAATTGCGTAAAATATCACCACGTGTCGTGTAATTCGTGTAATTCGATCAACAGTATCCACGATATGATCGATCACTGAGTATGATTGTTTTGATGTCGGAGCAAAACAAAGGGATATACATTTAGCCAGGCTCAGGAGCTACTTACAAAATCGAGCACAATTCACCCCGGTTTTCTTGAGATTTCAAAGTTCAATTGCTGGAGAATCAACCCAATTAAAATGTAATCATTTTTTTTTTTTTGTTTTCTCACTTGCACAAGGCACAACCTCCTCCAATCATCAAGCATATGCTTGGAGGGCTCTTCGTTGTTTTCATTATCGACTACAATGCGGCGATAGTTATCTTGCTTCTAATTAATGCGTTGCTCATCAAGCTCCGAAGACCACGCTCAAGGCAGTATACCTATCCCGTGGATAATCTCGTCGTCAATGCACCATTAGGTCCATTGCGAGTGATTACTGCCTTGAGTGTAATTTTCGGGCTGGATGAGCAGTTGCTGGCAAGATAATGATCGCCGGGGATAAGAGAAGTGACGATGATGGAGATGAGTATCGATATCATGGGGAGAAGAAAAGACTGGATTGGTTTTGTTAATATTTCTTTCTTTTTTTATGTTTTATTTTAAGGTTGATGACATTGGGTGCACTTTTTATAGTGCAACAATCAGGATGACGTTAGTGCGGTTGTCATAAGTTGGTGAGACTTTTTAGTTGAAACTGTCTCTTATTTTTCGGTGATCCAAAATGGCACCAGGATGACGTTAGTGCGGTTGTCATAAGTATGTTCTCCCCTTATTTTCTCTTTGTTAGATTTTTTGGTTTTAGTATTTTTTAATGCAAAACATATTTTATCAAGATTTTCCTACAAATGAGCACAAGTTTTTATAAGTATAATGAAGATTTTAGTGGGAATATATTTTCAAGGTAATTATTACTAAAAAGCTGACTTTTAAGAAATATATTTTCAAGGTAATTATTACTTTTTTGAAAAATTGATTTCTACTTTTATTCCCGGTGCTCTCTACGTTTTGATGTGTGCTAGTATCTTATTCTGAGTTATTTTTTTGATGTGTGCTAGTATCTTATTCTTAGTTATATTCTTAGTTATTTTACTATGGAATTTGCAACGGTACATTTTGATGTGTGCTAGTATCTTATTCTTAGGTATTTTACTATGGAATTTGCAACAAAACGGGAAACCATTAGCAAAATTTGAAAGGGATCAGAAGCTTTCAAGTAGTTGTCAAGAAATACAGCCGATACAATACGGTGACGACAAGAAAATAAGATACACTAGTGACATAATTGTGGTTTGTGGGATACATATACACAAATTTATTTGGTATCATGTCTAATGAGAAAACTAGTCGATAAACTTAATACTCTCTCTATCCTTGTTAACTCTTCTTTTAGGATTTATGTTAAAAGATAAATAATATTCTCTGATCATCTAATTCTTCTAAATGATCTCTCACTTATATTATTTTACTATCATAATTCTGTATTGATTTTTTAAAACAATTATGAAAAATTATGATAAAGTAATCAAAAGTTCTAAAATAATACTCCCTCCTGTACATATTAAGTGTCGTTTTAGAAGTTAAATTTTGTTTTAAATTAAATGTCGTTTTATAACTTTTTACCTATTTTTTCCAACATTATTCCTACTCATTTAAAGAAATAAAATACATTTATGGTAATAAGATAATTATTAGTAATGAGGTAAGAGAGTTTAATTAGGAATATTATTAATTTATTAAATGGTATATTAGTTAAATTTACATGTTCCTTATTTCTAAACATAAATTTTAAAATAACATTTAATAAAAAACGGAGGGAGCAATTAAAAGGATTGGGAAATGAGTATCTTATAATCCCTCGTTCACACATTATTATGCATTGTTTCTCATAATAAGGTGCATTGTGTACACTTTATATGTCGATCGAATTAAACGAGTTGAAAATACCTAATATTTTTACTATATTAATCATACAAAATTTAAAAACAGCAATATCAACTAATCAATCACATGCATACAATATCAAAAAACCATATCATATCTTAAATACAACATCCACATAGCGATCACCACGTCATTTCAAAACAATCATCCCTAACGATTTAAAACTTTCACTACGCCAAAAATGCTTCAGATAGCGCTTATTTTCACTTTCAGACAGCGCTTTTAAGCACTATCTAAGTTTCCAGTATTTGAGCAATATGTGCTTCCGATAGCACTTCAGAAAGCGCTATGCCGCTCCGCGAGCAGAGCGAATGAACAAAAAAAAATCCAACCTAAGATGAATATCCTTCGATCGTTATCTCCCCGGAAAATCAGCAACTTTATAACGAGGCAGTCCAAGAGAGAAAAATAGAGCTATAGCTATCTTTAAAGAAATCAAATACAAAAAATCTCAAAATCAGAGAAGTGAATCAAAAAGAAGATGCTTTCCTAAGATAGCGCTTGTCTTAAAAAGCGCTATATAATAAGCATCTTAGACAGCACTTTCCAACTAAAAAGCGCTATCTAACATTAATTTTTTTTATAACACTTGCTCATATAAGCGCTATCTCACCTTCTTTTTCTTACAGCACTTGCTCAATCAAGCGCTATCTCACCTTTTTCTATTTTTTTTCCTTACAGCACAGCTCAACTGGGCGCTATCTATTTTTTTTTTTCACATTAATCTTATACATCATTGCACCAACCAACATGTAGAAAACTAAGAATTAAAATCCATCCAAAATAAGTCTAACAAACAAAATCTCAACGACTCATATACCGCCAACAATCCACTAAACGTAAGACTTGTCAATGTTATTCACAAAACATATGAAGAACTCAAATCAATATTGATAATTAATACTTGTAAGTATATTTGCCAAAACATCAACATCATCACTTGGGAAAATATGGAAAGGAAAAAAAAAAAGTGGGACTAAAAGAATTTATCCTTGATTTTATCTTTGCTATGCTTGAGACAGCCTGTACAAGAAATTAAATTTCACAATAAGAAAGAGTAGCTTCTAAAGATCTCTAAGTTAGATACTTTTCTTATTAATACATATAAAACATTACCTGCAAATGAATATTCTGAATCAAGCATCGTGTCTCATGGTAATATCATAAAATTCGTCCCTACCGGTATCTGCAAGAGGATGCAAATTACCTTTCAAGACAAAATGGCTTTTTCATAATGAACAATAAGAATCATGAAAACTAGTAAAGAGATACTTTCATATTAACTTGATTTCTTACAAGTTGTACGAGCACATAACGAGTCCATTCTTCTCGAACTTCTTTTACCATCTTTCCAAAATAACCAATGAACTTGTTCCCTTCCCTACGAAACATATCATATCATATCATATGAAACTAAAATCAACCATTGGATGGACTTGTTCCCTTCATTACGAAATGTATCATATCATATGAAATTAAAACCAAACATTGGATAGCTACCTTGAATGATTGAAATTAAGATCAAAAGCACTACCTCATCTGGATTGTCATTTTATTATAGGTAATTATGTTTGAGAAGGATCGAGTGGGAAGGCATTTGTTTGAGAAGTGGTGGATATTATAAAGGACGTGTTATATTGACGGACGAGAAAGCGAGCAGTGGCTACTCCTGTTGCACATCCCATTCACAAAATATCTACACAACGCTGCACCCCTAAAAGCCTCATCCCCATTGTCAGATTTGTACGTATTATGTTCTCTAGGTACATCCCCAGTAAGCCGGATTCTCATCTACAGACAGTACGTGAAAAATTAAAACTAGGCATCACTTTTTTGTCTGAAAAAGAAAACCCTGGAAAAAAACAAAGTTGTGGTTATTACCTCTTTTACTATAGAGGCAAACATTATCGCCAACTCAACTTTCTGAAAATCATTGAGGAGCATCGAAATGCCGTTATCGGAGAGGGATGTGATGATCTTCTTTAGGTCCTCGACGGCAATCTGGTGGGTATCGTAGTCAGAGAGCTTGGACAGTTGATGATATAATAATAATAATAATAATAATAATAATAATAATAATAATAATAATAATAATAATAATAATAATAATAATAATAATAATAAATAGTAATAATAATAATAACCTCACATACACAAAAAAATTTATAGCCTCACACACACAAAAAAAAGTAGGAAAATAATTATTATACATATAAAATAAATAAAAGAAAGTATGAAATATACTAAACTAAAGACTCTCAACTATCCTCTATACCTCCTTTTCTTTATATCTAGAAGCACCATTTATACCTCCTTTTCTTTATATCCCCATGATTATGGTGAAAGCTTGAAAATGATAAACGGTATCCTATTTAACTTTGCAAAGAAGAATATTACATCCAAAAATGAACCAAATCTTATTTCATCTCTTAAAAAGACTAAATTTCATAGGTTTAAAACCTCAATTAGCCATCAGCTAGAATTTTAACCACAAAACACAATAACAAAGCAAGAATGACTAAACAGACCACTGTCAGAACCAAATAGAGAAAAACATAACAGAATAAACAACAAACATAGCAAAGGAAAAAAAATTAAAGTTACTCACCCGGATATTCTATGCGAGGAAGAAAACATCATCGGTCATCAGAAGAATATACTGCAAAATCCTCAAAGGCACATTTCAGAAATCCAATGGAGGCAATCTCAACTCCCTAATCTACTGCACTCCCCAGAAAAATCCCCATTCCCATTTGTGATCACCTCTTTGGTTTTAAAATTTTTAGTCCCATCTAATTTCCTATACAAATAAATTGCCCTCTTAACAAAGTCTTGGGATTTTTTATCCTTACTATGAGTCTTGAAAAAGGGTCCACCCTGTTCCAAGCAAGGCCTTAGAAAATCCATCCATGGACTCTATTCTATCACCGGTGCACAAAAAATACAACGAAAGCGAACTACGTGCCAATTATTATTGCTCAAAGACTCGATTTTTTCAAATGGGGCGCAATTGTCCTCGACGGCAATCTGGTGGGTATCGTGGTCAGAGAGTTTGGACAGTTAGGTGAGTATCCGTTGTTTCAATTCGACCATGGTCAGGTGCCATGAGAGAGAAGACGAAGGGGAAGAGGAAACAGGCGATTGAAATCTTGAAAGACCGGTTTGATTTGGGGGGTATGGTGGATCTTTACAAGCTCATATTTGATTAATATTTGCAAATGGATTTCAGGTTGTTCACAGAATTATGAAAGTGGTACTGACAGTGGGCGGTGGATGTGGTGGTGGTGGTGAGGAGGGTTTTGATGTTTTGGGTGGATTTTAGTGAATGGCCGTGGCAATGACTTCGAGGAATTTTCTTTTCCATTTATTATACTTTGTTCTCTACAATAGTTGTATAATAACGCTTTATACAACAAGCGATGTCTGAATAAAATGTACCCTTTCAAACGGCGTTAGCTATAAAAAGCGCCATTACATATTTTGTAATAGATAGCGCTTCTCTAAACACGCTATCCATCTATATGTTTAGATAAAACTTCCAAAAAAAAAGCGCTATTTAAAAACTCCGGGTTTTATACATAGCACTCTTTGATAAAAACGCTATCTAAAAAGTGCTATCTGAATTACTTTTTGGCGTAGTGTTTTTAAAACAACCATTATTTTTTAAAAAAACTTTGAAAACCGTTATTGAAGGGACGAAACCTCCCGAACGGCATCGTACACCACATCATCACCTACGTTTTCCCAACCAATCACAACATCAATTAATTATAATGTATATAACAGAAAACCATAACAAACATTAAACGCAACGGATCATCACGGCATTTAAAAACCACCATCACATACACTTTAAAGATAATTGCATAATTGCACAATTAAACCCTAATTACAAATCAAACCCTACCTCGCCCTAATTTAATTTAAATGTATATAATCGAACCTAATTTAAAATAATTATAAATTAAACCTTAAAATAAATCTTAATTGCATAAATGAACCCTAAATGAATACTAAATTCGAAATTGGACCTTAATAATCTAACTAGAAACGACCAAATCCTAATATTTAAATCATTCACAATTGCATAAATCAAGCCTAAATTTCTAAACTGAACACCCAATCAAATTGCTCAAAATCTAATTACTAAATTCAAACTTTAAACCCTAATTCAACCCCTCAATCGTAACTTAAAGCCATAAATCAGAAATTGAATCAAATCCTAATTACTAAATTGAATTACAAATCAAATTAAATCAAAATCATAAATTAAAAAAAAACATTCAGTTTGAATTAAACGGCTAACATACCTTAATATATGACAAGGGCGGTGCTCCGGCGTGTGGTGGTAGCTACTTTCCCCCTTCTCCCTTTTCCTTCTCAACCCCTTCTCCCTTTTCCTTCTCAACCTCTTCTCCCTTTTCCTTCTCAACCTCTTCTCCCTTTCTCGCAATTTTTTTTTTGTTGTTGCTTTGGTGAAAATGAATCTATCTGCAGGCGTGGCTGCAATTTTCTTAAACTTACAGACGAACACATTTCCATCGGCCAGACTCATGCCCAGCACGCAGCGCCACTAGGCTAGGCAGCACCCAGCCTTGCCCATTCCAGCGCCCAGCCTTGCCCACTTCTGCGCCTGTTTCAACGCCCAATTTCATGCCTAGCATTGCCCAGCGCCATGCCCATCCTGGCGCCCACAGAGCGCCCATGCGCGTGCCCCCCTAGACCAGGCTCGGCCAAGACCGAGCCACCTCGAGATATGCACGCCCAAGACCGAGCCAACCAATTCAAAAGGGCTAGCCAAGTGGATAGGGAGCCCATTTCGGGTCAGATTTGGTCAAACCCAAGAAATTAAGCCTTTAAAGCCCAAATTGACCCATTTAACCCCAATTAAACTAATTATAAATAGAACCCAACTCTCATTTTGTAAAAACACCTCCTCCCAACCCATGCTTGGGTTTGGGACTTAATTTCACTCTATATATTTTTAGATTTAATTTCAAGCATTTTCTTGGGTTTGTAAGCTCAAGAAGAACTCAAGTACTCCCTTYGATTTTATTTTGATTGTAATTTCATTCAAACTTTTGAATTCTCTTTTTAATTCAAGTAAACTTTCCTTTAATTTCATGCTTGTTCTTCAATTTCATGCTTGTTCTTCATTTTATGAATTTCGCCTTATCTCTTAGATTAATTGTTAGATTTTTTGAATTGGATATGGAATCTAGGTGAGTGACCCATTTATATCATAGATCGAGTCCTTGATCGTTTTTATTTTAAGTATTTAATATGCTTATGCTTGTTCTTCAATTTATGCATTTTGCCTTAACTATTAGAATTGTTGTTTGATCTTGTGAATTGGCTATGGTAATCTAGGTGAGTGACACACCAAGATTATAGATCTAGTCTTAGATCGTTTTTATTTTGAGTATTTTATATGCTTTATTTTGGTTTGTATTTTCATGCATGGTTTTTCGTCAAATCCTAGATCTACTATTGGTTTCTTGTTATTTTTCGTAAAGATTCAAACTTTCGCATCAACTTTAGTAGCTCTTTCTATTGAAACTTTCAATTTTTGTTAATTTGCATTATTTAGATTTTTATGATCATGCATGCATAGTTGTACCTTAGGTTTTCATGCTTGTACTTAGTGAAACTTTGTTTTTACTTGCTTATTTTCATTCTTGCTTGCTATTTCCTTAAGGCACACGCTAGAGGCATACTAAATACTTGTATTTCCTTTCATAGTTAGTCGGAGTTTTATCTAGTTTCTATTTATTTCCATTTTCTCTTAATTCCAACAAGTTAAAAACACATAGATTCATGCTAGCAATTGAATTCCTATAATATCAAGCCATGAACACACTTTCATATTTTCAACACCACTAAAAAACTACAAAACAAAATGGCGCCTTTGCGACTCGGCTTGGTTAAGGCTTTTGATTTACTTGTAGTTTCTTTATGTTTCTAACTTTCTTTTGTATCTGACGTTTTTGCTAAGTATGTTAGGTACTTGTGGATACGGTGATTACATTCCCAACATGGGAGGGTATGGTGCAAACCATGTTACGAATGAGATGATGTATAGTGGATTTTGCAACGTGGGAGGGCATGGTACAAACCACGTTGCCAATGGTGGATTCGGCTTTGGTCAACCCAACATGGGAGGGCATGGTGCAAACTATGTTGGGTCGAGCAGCTTCATGGGTTCAATCGGTTCGTATGGAGGTTACGGAGCCCCCACTCCTCAAATTCCGAACATGTATAATGGAGGCTTTGTTAATCCAAATGGGATCGTTAGTAACTGATCGAAGAATTCTTAGCACTCTAAGAAATCTTCTCCGCAATAGTACGGAGTCGATTATAGAGCGGTAAGCTTTCCCGATTCGTGTCTCTCGAGGATAGATATAATTGGTGGTCGGTGTTTTTATTCACTCTTTTATTAAGCTAAACTACACTAATCTAATATACGAAAGCATTAAGTCATTGTTTTGGGTTGAGTTTTATGCTAAAGCTTTGAATTTAAAAGGAGACTTTAATTAAAATAATGAACAAGAGGGTTTACGATGTTCGGTTCGTCTCCACTATTAATCGGTTTTCGCCGAGCACTTAATTCACAATTCGGGGTTGTCAATCCCGAATTTCAATCAAGTATTGAGGTCGTCAATCCCAATTCTCGACAAAATCCGATCAATGGTTCTAAACGAACCTTAACCTAAACTCCTAATTTCTAAACTAATTGCATCAATATAAATTAAAGCTTGCTTGAGAGTAATTAATTAATGACATTAAGGCTTGCACATTGAAGGGGAAATTGGAGGGAATTCAAAAGCTTTGAAATTGAAATTGGTCAAAGGCATTAAATTGAAAAGAAGTCAAATTGCTAAAGAGGAAAGCTTCATACATCTTTCAAGAGCCAAAAGTTTGTCTAACTAAAAGAAGTAAAAAGCTTGAAAAGGGCATCAATGGAGTTTTGCAAGAACAAGAACAAACTAAAATCTAGAAATGAGAAATTGAAGAACAAAGCAAAGAACAACAACACAAACTAAATATAAAAACCAACACAACTTCAATAACAACAATCAACAATAACAACTAATCAATAACAATACATAAAAGTAAAGGGAAAGAAAACTACCAATTTCATTCCAACAAAAGTTTCAAGTCTTCAAACACCAAGAACAACAAATGAAGGAGGTGTCACTCACTCCAACACTTGCTAACTAAACTAAACTAACTAAACTAACTACTTAAGCTAAACTAAACTACACTAAGGTTAGGGATTTATGAACTAGGGTTTTGAAAATGCAAGAGTAAAGGCTTGGAGGAAATGGAGCAAGCCCCAAATTCCACCAAGGAAGGGTTTTTTTTTTTTTTTTTTGGAATAATTGGTGGGAATAATATATGGGTGATAAGGGGTAAAATGGTCTTATTTTTCGCCAAAATCACACATCCTTGTTCAAACGCCCCAAACTTTCTGCCGAGCAGTCGATCGACTGAAATCCAGTCGATCGACTGACAATAACACGGAATTAGCCATTGATGTCTTCATATGAAATCTATTCCTTCCTCTTGTATTTCATTTGGCGTTTGATTTGTGTCATTTGGAATTTTCCTCCGAGAGTTATGGGCTCTGCACCAAAACCTGCCACAAGCGAGGGCCACGTCGAACCGTCTCCACTTAAAGCTGCTTTTTACCCTTCTTAAACTCAGAATTTGGAATTGTTTGTAAACACAAGAGTTTTAGAAATTTGTCTCATATTTCAATGATATAAGGTGGAGGCAAATGGCACAAGTGGGTTTTGGAGTTATGCTTGTTTTAAGACAACTGAGACATCCACCGAGCGAATGCATGAGGTGACAATGAAAATGACCACATTTCTCGTCATTTCCGGTCGATCCTCACACCAAAGATATGTTGTGGATTGGCAATGATTTTCTCGGGTATGAATCATCTTTCGACCTCGTCGTGGGTCCCCTTTGACCAAAGTTGACCTTCAAAACAAAAACTAATAAAAAAACTAAGAAAATATAGAAAAACTACTAAAAACAAAGAAACACTACAAAATCTAAAACTAACAAAATAGGCCAAATCGACTCCTAATACCATAAATGCAAGCAAAACACATGCAAAACACAACACAAAAAGGTAACAAAAATGCGTACAAAAAAGTACAAATCAACCACCCCACACTTAGAATGATTGCTTGTCCTCAAGCAATACTAATCTAGAATTATGAAACTACCATCGAATGATCCTAAACTAATGCACAAACCTAATTCGAGACGTCGTATGCTACAATGCTTGTTAACTTGGCTAAAAGGACGACAATGATGCATTGACAAATAAAGTTTAGATCGACTCCCGAAACCTAAAAGTACTAAGTAACCCTCCAAGTCGGTCCCTCGTCCTTGCCCGGCTAAGGTCTATCCACGATCGAACCGTTAATCGGCTCCCTACTAGCCCCAATCGTCTACAACTCTCTTTAACAAACAAAATCTAAAAAGAAGAAGAAAGAGAAA
>BMAC01000606.1:328522-342267 GCA_014905375.1 Phtheirospermum japonicum | reverse complement strand
CCAATAGTGCCCCAAAGCACGATTCATATTGGATGTTTGGCTCCACGGTCGTAAGTGGCCCCCCCTATCCGCACTATGGGAGATGTTAGCAAACCCTTTGTGGAGGTGTTTACTCCTCCTCAGACAAAATATTCTCAACCAACGTATTCTCGTGCTAATGACGTGAGTAAAACTTCTTCCCCTAGGGAGCTTGAGTTCGAAAAGGCCCTAGTGGCTTTGGAGGCTCAAATTGCTAAGTTGTCTAAGCCGAGCCCGAATTCTCTTTGTTCATGGTGTGGAACGTGTGGTCATGATACCAAGTCTTGCCCTTTAATTTCCTCATTCAATATATCGATGCCTCATTCGGAGGAAGTGTATGGGAGTCATGGATATCAAGTGGGACCTAATTATGCTATACCATCTTTTGCTCCGTCGCCGACTCATACTCCTCTTGTAACTCCTCACGTGATCCCATTTTGTCCGAATATCCCGATGATTGCTCCTACCCCATCTCCCGATTCGGATCTCTTAGTCATTATGCGACAATCGCCAAGTCCACCTTCGCATACTCTTCCGGTCACGATCCTTGATAAGTGTGGGGTGGTTGATAATACGGTTGTTTCGCCGTCGGAAGAGGACGTGGTTTTGATTCCGAGTGTTCTTACCTCTACACCTTATCTTTCAAAAAGATCTTATGAAGAGTGGTTACATATGGACATGATCAAAAATTTGGTCGAAAGAGTTTACTTCGAGGAAATGAGCATCGAGGATGAGTTTGACTCGGGGGCTTGTGCTAAAGGTTGTGGAGGGGATGATGAACCTCTTGTTCACCTCGATGATTCATTTGAGCTTCAATGCGCTCAAGACTTGAGTGAGAGAGATTGTGATTGTGTCTTTAAGGGCAACGACAAATTTTGGTAGGGGAGGTGAAGATTGTTGATGATGGGTTGGGAGTCGATCCCATCGATAAGCTTGAAGATTATCTTGAGGGGGTTGGTGAATTGTTTGAGTTAGTCTCCAATGAGGCTGAGAGGAGGCACAAGCTCGAGCCTAAGCCTCCTCTATCTCCCCACTAGCATGTATATTTGGAGGAAGAGGAGAGCAAGCCGATTATCATCTTTGCGAATTCGGACCGAGAGAAAGAGGAGGGGTCGATTTGAAGCGATTAAAGTTCATAAGGGGGCAATTGTTTGGAAACTCGGAGTTATTAAGAGGATTAGCCCTTGGACTTACTTGCATAAACTCGTCTTGGAGGATGATCCCAAACCACCTCGAGAATTCCAAAGGCATTTGAATCCAAATATGAAGGAGATAGTGGAAGACGAGAAATTGATCGAGGACGAAAAAGGAAGGTTGTTGGCCACGAGGGCTAAAACGGGAGGGAGGATGTTGATCGAGTTTAAGAAGTTACATGCGGCCACTAAGAAAGATCGTTTCCCTCCCCCGTTTATCGATTACATGTTGGAAAAGTTAACCGACTATTACTCCTTTTGCTTTTTGGATGAGTCATCGGGTCACTTCAAAACAACAATTCCACTCGAAATTCTACCTAATGGTACTTCTACTTGCCCGATTGGAATACTAGTCGGCCATTATTACTATCAATTTCTAGATGAGTTGTCGGGTCACTACAAAACCACCATTCATCCTGAAAATCGAGCCAAGATAACATTTAGAACAGTTGCTTCTCGACGTTCTTTACTTGGGCTATGCGATGCCCCGAGAACGTTCCAAAGAGTGGATCCTCCTGACAAGGAGGATATTGTTTTGGTGGATCCTCCCGTTCTCTTTCCTCCATGACCAAAAAGTGAGTTCGTCAAGCTAGTGACGTAAAACAAGCGCTTCTTTGGAGGCAACCCATGTTCTTTTCGTCTATTTCTTTTATCTTTACATTTCTTACCCTTTTTTTTCTTTCTTATTATAAAAATCCAAAAACAATCGAAAAATTAAAAAAAATATATCTTTTGGTTCTTTTATACCTTGTTTTGCTTTATTTTGGTTCATGTGCATATTTTCTTGTGTTTTGACTTCGTGTGGTTTTCCTTTTTAGTGTTTCACTTTCCGACTTCAACCTTTGCCGATTTGATAAGCTAGCAGCGTTCATGGAGTCGGGAGACACAAGCCATGTTGGTTATCACTTGCATTGCTTTGATGCTTAAGTGGACCCTACCGAACTCGACCCAATCTCGCACGGTTAAGGAAGTTTCTATTTCACCCCCTTTTACTTGAATTTAATAATAGTAGATGAGAAAAATAGTCGAGAATCAGAAGTTTTGAGCTAGTGCTTATAAACTGTCAATATGTTGCAAAAGTAATTTTATTTTCATGTAAAAAGTCGAATCATCCTATAATTTAAGATGGGAAAAGACATGCTGTTGTCAATCAGAAGTCAGCATTTGAAAACACTAAAAAAAAAGACATGTTGCGATTAATTGTACTCCAATACAATTTACCACAGCTAGATATTCAAGCTAGACTTGCGGAAATGCTCGAATAATATGAACCGCGCATACACTTGTTTGTAGCAAAAAAAGAAATAACAAGACACACGATATTACAAGGTTCGACAACTAATGTCTACGTSCTCGGGCTCAACAACACACTCTTTTTATTACTTGGAAAAATGATTACAAGTTACACACACTTGAAACCCYAACAAGCTCGACTTTGTTCTAACTCACGCTTTAGTGATAAACTCTATTGTGTTGAAATGATACAATGATCAACACTTTGATCACCCTTTTATAGTTGRCAATTCATGGCATGTTCATTGAACACATCTATAATCTCTTGGCCCTTCATATTCACCGGAAGTCAAAGAAACATTTGTCTCCCCAACTTCATGTATCCAAAGAAGCTAAAGAGTCTTTCAACATTTTCTCAACAAGACATGCTGCTGTCTTTTTGCTAAAAATTATCTAATTTCTCTAGCAATCAAAATATAGGTATGTGAAGAGATTAACGATAAACAATTCGTCAATAATCCAGAGACCATCATAAGAACTTACAAGGTAATAAATAGGCAGTGATAAAGTGGACAAAGAGCCAGAAATCATAAAATGAAGTTACCTTGAGAGACTCTCTAATCTCATCATTGGACTTTTTACCCCATATGCTCGTCCCACCCTTGCCGGTATTAGTTGCATCACCACCTTGTATCATGAAACCCTTTATATTTCTGTGAAATATGGTTCCATCATAATAGCTGCTCGCGCACAGTGCCAAAAAGTTCTACAACACAACTTTAGCAGATTAATCAGAATAATAATATGTTTCACATGATTACGGCTTCTCACTAGTTAAAAACCGTCAAATGCGGTTCAGATTTTAGTAAAAACTTCGACCAGTATGTTTCTTAAATATAAACACCACCAAAGTCATAATACATCACTTGAGGAAAATAAATAAATAAATAATTAGTTAATTATATACTAAATAAGAGGTTCTATTATATTAGAACTAACCCGGTAAGAGAATAGAGATAAAAATTTTAGATTAATCGGTCTTAGGGTTATCCTCAAAAACATTACAATTGATGATAATTTCATTTTCAATGACAGTCCAAGAAAAACTCGACACATAATTAGCTAAGATTTTCACAGGTAAACCTAAAATTAGACTCTAAAAACTCATGGCTTTGAAAATTCCTATAGTTTCATAGGCTAAAAGCTAAAAGTATCAAAATTAAGCAGTAATCGAAAAAAATATACTTATGAGCAGTCACCAATAGAGGAGGAAAAAACAACACGTACCTCAGCCGTCTTAGGGACCTCGTCGCAAAATATTTTTCACTTGATGTCGCCCAAATTTGTGTGGAGCATCACCTACTGAAAAGTCGATGGGTTGTTTATGACATATAATGAAAAGTTTGGGCTACACTAATAATCTGAGTTGAAGCTGTTCGACTAAATGCCTCGACAAAAACAAATGCCGAATAAGCAAAGAAAATTGTTGTTACCATTTGATATGAGATGGAGGTGTTATCAGAGCTCAAACGTGACTATTGTTGAAGTCAGAGCAAAGCTCTTATGGCGAACGGATTATTGTTTTGGATAATTTTTTGTGTTTTGCCTCCATCTGCACCAGAT
Source organism: Phtheirospermum japonicum (assembly GCA_014905375.1). Taxonomy (NCBI): domain Eukaryota; kingdom Viridiplantae; phylum Streptophyta; class Magnoliopsida; order Lamiales; family Orobanchaceae; genus Phtheirospermum; species Phtheirospermum japonicum. The sequence continues at coordinate 338,200 of BMAC01000606.1, read as the reverse complement.
CTAGATTTCGATTTAGAAGTGAAAGATTTAAAAAAAAAAAAAGGTATGCAAGAAAAGTGAAGCGTTGCCTTTGAATAATGAGGCGTCACCCCATCTGCAAATTATTAGAGGCGCTTCTAAATGAAGTGCCACCCGATCTAAATTATCGGAAGTGCTTCTATTACAAAGCATCACTCGGAGCAAATTCTTTGCGGCGGTTTTGTATTGAACCGCCACTTTTTTTTGTGGTGCTTCAATATAAGGAACCGTCACCTGGCCATATTTAATTTTTTTTCAATTAGGTGGCAGTTCAAATATTAAAACCGCCACTTTTACATTTTTAGGAACAGCTCTACTTCGAACCCTCACGCACTAATTAGCTTTTTTTCACTAGTGTTATATGCACCTTCCGTTAGTCCATAGCTATCCATTTTGGGGTTAGACGATAATTGTTCTACTATGTATATTCAGTTGTAATCTGTTAGCCGCAATATGTAGGGTTTACACTAAATTTAATATTTTGAATGCTTACAATTAGAGCTGACAATTTTAGGCCCGGCCCGACTCATCCCACAAATTTACATTATATTCCCTATGATGGTCCGGGCTTGGGCCGATGAAATCACGGCCCGATGAGATTTCGGCCCGGCCTTGCCCGATTTTTGGTGTTGGTCCGACGGGCCGGGCTAGCTCTACTTATAATGCCCCCTTTTCAAATTATCAATAGTCACGATTTATATCATGGCATAGATTCGAATTCTTCTATGGGTACCTTACCTCTTCTTCGGATTTTAAATTTTTAGAAATTTATTTATTCTATCCATGGCTGACGCAGAAAGCTCTCACTACAAAAAAAGAAAAAAAATTGGAATTGTCGACGGTCATATCCGTCGGTAAGTGATTTATCGATGGCTTACTGACGGATTAACGCATTCGGTGAGTCTTTTGTCAGTAATTTCAATTGCCGATGGATTCTCAGGCCGTTGGCAAATGCCGACTGCATTTTCGACGGATACCGCCGCCAGTAAGCTTCCGTCGTGATTCCTAATATTTTTAGATTTACCGATGGATTTTGCGTCTTTCGGTAATTAAATAAATAAATAAATATAATTTAATTTTACCGATGGCTTCCATGTTCGTCGGTAAAAATATGTATATAAAAAAAATTATATATTGTATATGCATGGGAAGGCCGACGGACTATTTGCGTTTGGTGGATATTGTTGTGAGCTGTGAGCTTACGCACGTCATTTACTAAGTTCTCAAGCTCGCATTTATACACTTCAACTAACTTATGACTCTAATTTCTTCCTTCTCAACTCATCGATAATTTTATTAGCTTCAGTTAATTCCTCGATAGTCTTAACAGTATCCGATTTCTCGTTATTCAAATTCTTGATCTCTAAACCCATTGTTACAATCATCGTGCCCTGTTTTGGCACTTGATCAGTTACCCGAGTATCGAACGGATAGTTAATCTCATTATTAATTATAGATTCATAAACTTGAAAAATTAAATTTAATAACAAATCTAGCAGATGGCACACGATTGAAAAGTTGATCATAACAATTTCAGAAATTTCTCCGTGGATTTTTTGGTGTTGAAAAGGTGGGGTGATGTGGAAACATAAGTATATTGGTTCTTTTGTTGGACATGCTATGATTAGTAGTGGTTGTTGTTCCTAGGTCTCTAGGCGAAAATTGATGAAATCAATTACCTGATGTCTTTTGGGGATGATGCTTTCTCCACAACTACCTACTCATAAATAGAATCTCCTCCGAACAACTATCTTATAAAATCCTACTTGAAGTCCTCTATGGTCATGAACCTGAAATCATCTCAAGGTTCTTGGCTGTCTCTCATACCCATTCCTCAAACCTTATAACCAACAAAAACTACAATTCAGGTCTGATACTGGTACCTTCATTATGTACAGTACACAACATAAAGGCTACAAAGTTCTTCTTTCCAATGGTAAAGTCATAATCACAAGATATGTTCCCTTTGATGAGAACATCTTTCCCAATAAATTCATATCTCAACCCTCCATCACTCCATATAACTTACCTCCTCATACTATATTCATCTACATTAAAACCTCTATAAATTAATAACTTTAGGACCATGAAACTTTATTAATTTAGAGAGATATTAATATATCGATAAATTAATACTTTATTAATCAAAAGAGGGACTTTTTAAATTCAGCAAAATTAGTACATATGTATTGAAAATAAATGAATTGATATATGTTTCAATGATTATATTCATGCATCAACCAATTCTTTGTAACTAAAATATAGGGAAGTTCTACGATTCCGTGAAGGCACCATTTCTGACCTATTTATAACTATTGGATCAATTTTAGGGTATAACTATTAAAAGATGGACGTATGTAAATGCACGATGGGTGGGGGGTATGGTACCGTGAAGGCACCGTAGTCATTTCCTTAAATATATTCATGTATAATATCAATTCATTGTATGCAATTGACTATATGTATCAATTCATTGAAATTATTTAAATATACATGTTTACATTAACTCGTTGCACTTAAATAACTATTATGGCCAATTAAATAACTCTTCACGAGAAAGGAGGCTTTGAGCGCGACAACAATTCTTCACAATTTTTTGTTGCATTTAGAGAACTCGACACCCGAACTTTTTGCAATTAAAAAAATTAGGAATTAAATCCAGTTAGATTTAAGTTTTAAGAAAAAATAAATAACAATAGATTCATATTTTATCAAATTACCATAATATTTATAATTGTAATATATATGAATTATTAATTTAGAGTTTTAATGGGACCTAATATTTGTAAAAGTATTTTCCAAAAATTATTATCTTATTTATTTTATCGAATTTGATGATTTTTTACAATGGCCCACGTCAAGACCGGGATATTTTATTATTTTAGAAAATTTATTAATTTGAGCATTAATTTATAGAGGTTTTCCTATATTTAGAGTTTTTCTAAAAAAAATTCTCAAACCACCTTTTATTACATTTTGCATAAATTAATATTTTTTTATTTAATTAAATATCTCCCTTTTACTCACTTAATAAAAAAAAAGTTATAGATAATTAGAAAACAAATATAAATTATATATCTTAATTAAGAGGTAAATTACTTATGAAAAAATGGTAATTACAAAAATAAACATAATTATGAAAATAATTAAATAGTTTTTACTTATAGTAAAAGTTAAAATAATATTATTCATAGAATCTCAAATATTCTATAAATGTAAATTACGAGTTATTTACAAGAATTTAAGTATGTAAGTAAATATTAAAATGAATTCAATTTAAAAATAAAATATAAAATTATATAATAATAATTAACAAATATTGAACTGGTACAATACTACACGAGTTGAGGGTATGACATATTTTTTAATTTTCTAAGTAGGCAACTAATTATTATTGACAAATTTATATGATATTAAAATATAAAATTAGTAATTAATTAATTAATCTATATTAGACACGGATTGAAAATATGATATCTTTTGAATTTTTTTAAATATATAAATTAAGTTATTAACAAATATAATTGAAACCTTAAAATATAATATAACTTAATAATAACAATAACTATAATATAGTTATAAGACATGTACTAGACACGACACTATATTTTATTTATTTTTTTACAGAAAAGTTATCGCTTCATAGATTCTGATCAACTATATTTCAGACAAAAAAAAAAACATTTAGATAATGTCTCAAGGAAAATCATGCTATTTTTTTTTTACTGAAGCTGACACGGCACTATGTTGTCCTTTATATTTTTTTATTTAAACTTAATACTCTATATAGTATTTATATTTATTTTTTGATAATTCTTTATAATACACGATGTTAAATTAAATATACATATATTTCAATATTATAATTAACTTTTCATTATTTTTCAAATATCAATTGATGCTAGTTCAAACGGGCTTAGAGGTAAGGATACATAGGTCCATAGTCATATGGCCCATATATTTATATTTTAATATTTAAGCATTATAGTTAATGAAATGACTACAGTACCGCATAAAAAATTGATATCGATCTATTAAGCGCCAGAATCCGATTATGAAGTATTGTGCTCTTTCCCTCTCTCTTCCCTGCCCAAAAGAGGCAGCACCAGAGGCCAAGCACACCTCCGCTGCCAGCGAGGGAATCTCGTTTGCGGGTCATGTCCTTGTACGACGGTTTCCTATGCATCTTGGTAGACCGATCCATCTACATATGGAACCCCTTGTCTGAACAATAATAATAATGCATACACCAAAGACTGTAAAACTGTGTGTTCTTGATGGGATGCTTTGTGTCCTTGTCGAATGGGACCCGGATCTTGTTATATGGGAGATGAAGGAGGAATCTTGGAGTAAGATTCTTGACATTAGATCTGTATGAGAATGGGGAGGTTCTGATGGATGTAAATCGTAGGCACGGGACAGATGCTGAGATGCAGTGGCAATGAGGTTTTGTTCGAGGGTAATTATTTTCGATATTCATTGTATTTTAGTCCTTGTGGAAGCCGGGAACTCAACTAGATGGATAGGTACTTAAATGAAGTGTTACTCACATGGTGGTTTTCAGTTTTGTGCTTATTTTTTCTCAATATAAGTATGTTGTTAAACATTCAAGCCAAGACCTTATAATTTTAAGTAATAATTATCCACAATTGCTTGTAGATTCGATGTGGATCGTGTCATATTGTTCTTGGATATCTTTGTTTATGACACATTTTCAATGCCAATTACATGGAAACACTTTGCAACCTATTTTTGGGATATCTGTGAAATTGTTGCACACCCATACAATCATTACAGAAAAAAAAAAAACTTCGGTCACTCACTTTTTCCCCTCCTTTTTCTCTTGTTCTACCCTGCTGATATCTACGTATGATTGTTATTTTGTTAAGTGCAACCAGAACTTATAGTACATGCCGGATTTTTGGAGACACTACTACCAAAACAGCTTTCTAATGCTGTTAATTAAAGGAGGTTCTTTGAAAACCGCCTTAAAAATAATTTTAACGGCGGTTGTGGCTAAAACCGTCGTTAAAAAGTTAATTTTACGGCGGTTCCCTCAAAACTGACGTTAAAATTGGATATCAGATGAATTTAACGGCGGTTTATTATGAACCTCCATAAAAGAGACACACTTTACGGCAGTTTTTAACAACCGTCGTAAAATTAATAAGTATTCACGGCGGTTCCTTAATAACCACTGTTAATTAGTTCAGTTCACTGGATTTAATGTCGGTTCCCTTAGAACCGCCGTAGATTCCACAGTCTGCCATGTCACCGATCCTTGTCTTGCTTTGTTTAAACCGTTGATTCGTGCCTAATCGGCGGTTCATATCCATCCCCTCTCTCTCCTTTTCTTTTTATTTATTCTTTATTTAATTATTTTTCTTTTTATTTATTTCTTTAATAAAAATGATTTCACTGAATATCAATTAATTCGTTCCTTCGCGAATCAGACGCTGAATACTCCTCCTCCGCGAAAACCCTAGCCCTCTCCGATCTTAATCTCTCCACCGCCTGCTGCGAGGTCTCCGACCTCCATCTCTCCTCCCGCTCTTCTCTCTCTCTCTTCCCCAAACCCCCCAAAATCCCCCTCCAAAATTAGCATCGATTGGTCCGTTATTTTTAATAACTAATTAACCAATTAATTAATTGCCAATCAGTTAGTTGGTTGTTGGCGGTACCGTCTATGGGATGCCCGGTGGCGCACACCATCGTCGTCAACCGCACCCAGTGCGCTTGCATCCCCGGCTACCTCCTCAACTCCACCGCCAACGCCTCTGCCATCTTCGCCGATCGCCTCCCTGCCGTCGAGCTGAGCAGCGGCGTCGAATTCGACTCCTGCCTTACCTTCCCGGCGACCATATTCTCCTTCGAATCCATTAAGAAGTTCACCCAGTCGCAGGCGGTATTTCTCGAGGCCACGCTCGTCATGCTCCTCTGCTGGCTGGGTTTCTGCCTCCTCCTCCTCCTCCTATTCCCCCTTGGCTCCGACAGTCGATCTCGCTTGTTCAAGATCTGGTGGTGGATCAGCCGCCTCGACATCTCCTTCGCCTCCCGCCACTGACTGTACAACCAGAAACCACTCGTCAAGTGCAAAACGGAGCTCGACGGCGCTTTCTCCATCGCCAATTGGATACTCTTTATTGGCTTGTTTGCTGCGTGAGTTACATTTAATTTTATTATTATTATTATATCTATTTAATTGTCAAATTGGATCAATCCTAATTATTTAGTTATCATTGTGTCATATGATTTTAAGGAGTGATCTATTGTACCTAAAGCTAAAATTAGTTGTGAATTAGAACTTGCTTTAACATCTTTATTTATTTTCGAAATGGAGCAATCTTAGTTATTTAGTCTAAACTAGTAATAATATTTACTCTGTCGATTGTGTCGTCTACTTTTAGAAGAAGTGTTTTATTTAATCGATGTATCGTGGATTTAATACTCGCGGGTGGGACTCGGTGAAGAAGTTAAAAGAAATAGCAAAAGCGCGAGATCAGATCGATAGTTTGGAGCATATGATTCAAGCAATGGAGTCATGTTCTGATATCAAAGGCAGCAGCAAACAAAGAAATGTTATTTCAGAAATTATATTGAGCCTTATGCTAAAACTGGACACCATCCAGGTATGTAAATGAACTTAGTTAAATGCATGTTAAATTCAAATTGTTTGTTTCCTTGGTTTCAAGAACTCTGATTCTTGATAATACTATGCAACTTTGTTTACAATTTATGGATGAATGGATCTTGTGTAATTTATCGTTGTCGTGTTTATATTCGTACAACCAAGTTTGGAAAAAGACATTTTACTTGTGCTTTGTCGAAGATCTCTTATGTCTGCATTAAAATGTTGGAGGTTATGCTTTTAGTTCTATTTGTGCAAATTAACTTCTGGAAATCAAATGCGGCCTTAAAAATGCTTCCCCAACGATCCCATCATTTTTTTCTTTCCAACTTAATGTATTCATTGTTTCTTTATTTTTTTATTAATCCCAGGTTCTGTGTTAAATATACACCTAGAAGTCGAGTGCGGCGAGAAAATATGAGCATAATTATCTATATGGGGCTGATTAGGAGGTTTGGTTCTTGGATATCAATCGATTTCAAGTACAGAAATATCACATGATTCTGCCATTGGTCTCATCAACAAAGTGTTGAACATAGGCGTTCTTCTTACGGAGGTTTATTTAGATACTATTGGAGATGCTGAAAAGTATCAAATAAAACTTTCTAAAGATTTCCCAATATCAAATTTGTGGTCGCAAAGAAAGCTGACAGTCTTTATCCTATTATAAGCGGTGCAAGTATTGTTGCAAAGGTATTAATAACTCTGTCTACCTCAACTCTAAAACCTATTGTGTTATGTGGACCCCACAGACTTAGAAGTATAGGCATTTAACACATCATGCGTTTCAGGTGAAAAGGGATAGATCTTTGCGAGATTGGGTGCTCGATGAAACTGAAGAAAACCTGCATAGGAATTTTGTGTTTGGGTACCCTGGGGGTAAGTTTTTTTTATTATTTTCTTTTTTGTTTTTCAATTTTGTGATTTTGTTGCCTTGTCATAAATATTCTTTTGGACCTCATTTTACAGATCCGCACACAAAAGCCTGGCTAAAAGATCACCAGCACCCAGTTTTTGGATTCCCAACGCTGGTCCGCTTCAGCTGGGGAACATGCACAACATATTACAAAGACTTTGTCAAAGTATTATGGTTAGTCTCTGATGTGAAATCTTAAAATGTGTTGATGAATATTATTTGCCTTTTCTTGGCTCAGTAAATTATCTAGTTGATGCTATCCTCTCACCATGGGGCTGGTTATTTTCACAATTTTCTCCTTTACTTGATAAGCTTTTGTTTACGGATCACAAAAGCTTGTGTCAGACAGTCTCAAGGTGAGACGGTGACACTTTTCGGATCAATAAGTAACACTTTTTAAAGGAGTAAATGTATTAAATATAAATTTAAAAGTGTTATGTATGAACGGAAGAGTTTTGAAGTGAAATTAAAGCTGTCCTGTGATAATGATAGGGAATATGATATTGATGAGGATGGGAATGGAAAGAGTGGAAACCGGCAAATGAAGCTAGCCAGTGTTGGTTTCACCACTCGAAAGAGAAAATCTGAAGACATTGAATCGAGCGGTAAAGGTCATTGCAAATCTTTTCAAGCTCGTCAACTTGAGCAAATTGCCCAGTTCTAAAGGTAGACTTATTATTTCTAGGCTGGTAGTTTCCAGTTTCTGTTAAAATGATTTCTTTTTTGAGACGAGACAAAGTATTCATAAAATCATTTTTCTACTTAAGATTTAAAGAAAAAACATGATGATGACACTAATTACTAGAGACATTTAACTGGAGGGAGAGAGATCGAAGTAACAGGGGGAAAATAAAGTGTGCAAAGAGCAATCAAGACTGTTGCTTGTAAAAGCACAATGTTAGCCATTGTATATAGCACTAGAACTCTGGAAATACAAGCGTGTATATTTTATGAAGATGGTATAGAAAATCCAGGGATATAAATAGAAAGAGAATTCAACCATTGCACAAGGTTCGTGCAAGCGTGATCAACTGAGTTTAAATCATCTAAAATGCTTGTGCGCAGCTCTAATCTGAGACCTTGGGATTAAATATTCATCTCTTAAATATGTTTCAGTGTGAAGCTTAAGGAGGAAATTTTGTATATTATGCTAAAATTGTTTTTGTAGTATTGGAAAAGCAAACTATACATTATAATACATGTTGTGTGTTTGTCGGGTCGTCAATCTTTCAATGTATCGCTTAAAAGTGTGATCTTGTCGGTTAGTTCTTCTTATTCGCCTTCTCGTTCGTGTCGGGTTAGAGCTTTAGTGATGAAATGAGAAACAATTCCAACAGAAAAAACAAGAGACAGAGAGACACTGAATGTCGCGTCTCCATGTTTTTCTCTAATCCGTCATTATATAGACTTTCAATTTTACGCGACAGTGAAAGGCGAAGTTCGAAAAGTTGTTTGATTTTTAATTTTTCGATTCATGAATTCTATTTTTGATTCATGAATTGAATTGAGGTTTTTCTTTGTAATTAACAGTAGCAATTGTGTTTTTTCTTCCTGCCCAATGTTGTGTTTAAAACTGAATGAGTTTGAAAATTGTGAACTAATTTTATCTCAGACAGATGTGAATTATTCGTTTCAAGTGGATCGAAAATGACAAGCCCATGATCGTAGTCTCGTACAAAGGGGAGGAAAAACAGTTCTAGGTGGAGGAGATATCTTCGATGGTCCTCATCAAGATGCGTAAGATTGCCGAAGCATTCCTCAGATCCACAGTAAAGAACGTCGTGGTGACAGTCCTGGCGTACTTCAATGATTCTCAATGTCAGGCCACAAAGGATGCCAGAGTGATCTCCGGTCTCAACGTAATGCACATCATCAACGAGCCCACAGCCGCCGCCATTGCCTACTTTTCTTTGTCTCCATCTTCGTCAACTTTCAAGAGATGGACACCAGCAAGGAGGAAAAAAATAAAAAAAATGAAGGTAAGAAAGTTTCTTTTTTTTGTTTGTTTGTTTTCAATGATAAGAATAAACCAAGCGGAGCGGTGTATATATAAAGAATGAAGTAAATATAAGCAGGTGAGCTAGATAATAAGCATTATAATAAAAATGATAATAAT
>BMAC01000606.1:308812-327937 GCA_014905375.1 Phtheirospermum japonicum | reverse complement strand
GTGGGCAGATTAGAGAAGGGAGGCTCGAGGGCATCAGTAAATGCCTTTCTCGGGAATACAGAATGCTTTCTCATGCGATACGCTGCAAAGATTTTGTTGAGGTACATACAAACATCGAATAATCCCGATTCAAACTTGTCGGTCACTATTAGCTCTTTAATATATGTCTCAAGTCTTGTTTCTGTATTTAGGGTTACAGAGCTATACTGTTGCAACTTAAGCTTATTTTCTTGCTATTAGCAACCTAAAATACATGAGTTTTTGGCTAGTATGTTAAGTTTGGGTGCATGCTTTGGATGTGCTTTTGTTAATCCTTGGCTCACCTGGTTCTTCAGTGTTGATGTAGGGTAATTTATATAATTTATATATTAGTTTTTTCTTGAGGGTGAGCATGAGAAGGGTAGCGTTGGCGATTAGCGCAATAAGGGATGATGATGATGATAGGTCCATTGATGTTTCTGAATTATATATGTCTAGTTCATTTGTTGTCGTGCGGAAGAGTGGCAAAGATGAAGGAAAAAATGTTTCTTGATTTCTTTTCATCTTGTAGACACTATAATGTAGGTCAAATTTGGAGAATAATATTTATGATAAAAGATTTTGAAATCTTGTTGATTAATTGTGCAGTTCAAGGCAAGTCAAATTAGTTTGAATTACGAGTTTTGTAATCATGTAATAACCATATGTTTTTCTTTCTTTCTTTTTTCTTATGAATCATATACTTTTTAAAAGTCCTCAATTATTGTGCTAAATGCTAGTACTAATATGAATTTTTAATTATACCATATGAACAATTATATATAGATGTGCTTTCATTTCTTTTTTTTTAAATTTTTTTTACTACTATCTAGAAGGTACTTTTCAAGAACCGACGTAAAATGTTCGTTCTAAAAAAGATTTTCTAAAAGGTATTTTTCAAGAACCGCTGTAAAATAGCTGCATTCTACGGGGTTCCAAAATCGGCGTAAAAACGCTGCATTCTACGGCGGTTCCAAAAACGCCATTAAATATCTTCCAGAACTACCGTTAAATCCCACTTTTTCACGGTGATTTTGAAAAATTGCCGTAAAATTTTACGGCGGTCGATATAAAGGCGGATCGAAACCGCCGTTAAAACTAAATAAAACCGCCTTTAAAACCCTGTTCTGCAGTAGTGAGATATGGTTCAAGCTTGGATTTGTTAAGATGCACGCAAGACCGAGTTAGAGTACTATCAAAACATGAGAGTGTTCGAGCTTGTTTTAATTTTATCGACCGACAATAATACTTGATGTGGCCTGAATAGACAGACATGGGTTGGGATAGAACTGATCTGGGATCACCTAGGAGGTGACCTATGGCCTGACATGTTTTACCCCTATGGGGTCCTGAGCTGACTTTCTCAAGGAGGTAGAGAAAAGCAGATGGAGACTAGGAAAGGATTACCCTAACTCGGGATAATCCTGATCTGACCTCTTCTCTCAGGTGAGATTAAGGTTATAAGGCTTAGTCAAGAAAGACGTCCTGACCTGATTAAAATCCGTCGAGAAGGATTATAGGAGGGAAGGCTTATGGGAGACCAGGCGCTCTGACCTCCCAGAAGGGAACAGGTGGGACCGCTTGTCGTGGTTATTTGCAAAATGACCCGAGATTCGTGGCCTTTGTCTCCGAGATCCCGGGAGGGTCCCCACTGGGGAAAGTTATAAATAGTTCAGCCCCAAGGCTGAGAGAGGTATGACATTCTTGTGCATTCCTTTCATTGCTTACTGAGATATAACACCCGTTTAACTGAGTTAAGCATTGGAGAGGTTTCCACCGTAAACGTGTTTGTGGGTGCAGGTCCGACTTATTTTTCAGAAAGATCGGAGTGTTCCGCAGAGGGGATATATTAATTTGGTGTAGTTACATTTTCGGGTGAAACAATACTCATAATACTCTACCCAATATCTCTCTTCCCACCACTACCAACGACGTCCCAGAACCATGTCCAATCGTCGGTGAAGATTCAAAATCCTTTAACTGCGAATTCGAAACAACAATAGGGTCACCATCGCCAAATACTTGAGTCTGAGCTAAGTAGGTTTTTCTACTTAAAAACACTAGAGTCCCTCAATTCTTTTCCATCAGCAAATCCCACAAAACCGAGCCCAGCAATCATTGATCACATGCCATCTTTTACATAATTATGGGAAACAAAATAAAGCAATTTGAAGATTGTAACAGATGAAAATGGTAAGTGGATCTCGTACAATTGGCCGACGGGGATGAGGGGTTCGGCATTGGAGAGTTGAAGTTTTTTTCAATTAATTTCAGGAAGATTATCTTATTAGTATTCCATGAAGGTTTTTTGTTTGTTTGTTCTCCGGCGATGTTTCCAGTAATCCCTCGCCTGCTTTCTCATCGGAATCAGAGAGCGGAGATATCTTGTTAAAAACCATGACGGCAATGAGAAATAGCGTCGTTGAGACGAGCAGCAGCCAAAAGTAAATAGCAATGGAAGATGATAGAGAAACTGAAATAAAGGCGCGCAAATGTGGAGCATGAATCTGAGAAGCTTTTGGGGGATTTTCATTATAGCAATTATGAAACAGAATTGTCAAAACAATTGGAGTAGGTATCCTGTCAAACCGGTCTTGTACTATAGGACTATTTTACACCCATTAATTTAAACTGACCCGAAGTCCATTTAAACATATATGTCGACCCACTCCACTCAGATACTACTAATAATAAATATTTGAAAAACAATACACACAATACGTATTCTCCTCTCTCAATCACACACTTAGGCAGTCACTCTGTCGACGCCGGTCATCGTTCACCGACGGACGGGTTCACCATTTGAATTGATTAGTCGCGCTCAATCCAGTTCTGAAGTTGGATTAACGATCTAACATACCGATCGGCCGCACATAGTCAATAAAAGCTACTAACGGAAGGATATATTAATCCTCTCTTTAATGTAACAAATGAGGAGCAACTTACTGCACAAACTTACGTAGCTAGCTACAGTTTCAACGTAGTTTCTCAACGAAATTCAAATTCGACAGTAGAAGTGAGCAGATAATTAATAAATAGTCAAGCATGCAGGCATTTAATGCAATAATCGATATGTAGTGTTAATTTCAAATTTGGCAGAACTTATGAGTGTGAGCGTAACGGTGTCACGAGATTAACCGCGGACATATATAAAATTCACGGTTTAAGATCGTATATAGAGAACATTTTAATTAAAAAGATAAAGGTAATTGTATCATGTCATCGATCTAACAACCTTAACTAAGTGACCATCTAATAGTAATCTATCACACAAAAACAAACCGTTATCATATCTAAAGGACCGTTCATATTTGTACTTTGCATATTGCATCACAATTCAATGCTAGAAGTCAGAGTGAAATATTTATAACTTCTGCATGATTACAAGTATAATTTTCAGTCGACAACATTTCAGAATCACACAAGTAGAACAGGAAAATGATCTATATTGTTCACTTGATAACTACAATTTCAGTAGAATAACAACGCAAAGCATTTTAAATTTCTGAAATAGCAAATGGAAGAAAAAAAAATATTACTTATAACCAAAAGTAGTAGACAATATAAATATTCCATGTTCAGTCGAATAATTTCAACTTTCTTGCACACGTATTGCACTATTCTTCCACTATCTACTTATATAGGAGGCTATATAGTTTTATGAAGCAAACAATGATGGGGGTAAAAAACTCAATTATGCTATCTATACAACTTAGTCGAGAAAAGGAAAAAAAGCATGACCACACAAATGATCCGCTTTCCTACAGCAGCCAAGCCTTCAAACTCCCAACCACAGCAGTCTTAAATTGCCTACAAAAAGAAGCAATAATTACTTGTCATTATTAACTAGTAATATCAGGAATGTGCAACACATAACAAAATTCACCAAAACAAGGAGAATTATAAGTTATACCTTCCTACTGTTTATAGAAACTTTATACCGGTCAACCGTTATCGTTTCCAAATATCCGCCAGGGCAAATTAGCTGCAAGAACTTTAATATTAGATAATGAACATAAAAGTGATTAAATAGCAGAAAATAATTGATTAAAACAATTTATCAATCACTACATCAATCTGCTTTTGCACTTTCTTATCCCTCTTGTTCGTCCTCCTCGAGGGCAGTTTACCCGTCAATGCGAACAGGTCTTCGGCAATTTCATCGGCTTCAAGCTCCAAAGAGAAGCTTGGTAGCTTGGGTAAGTCGTCATCTTGATTCTCCCTTTTTCTTTTACCACTCGTCTCTGTCAAAGCCTGTAGTTTCTTATCTTTCGACAGTTGCAGAGACTTTCTGTCCCTGAGGTTCCATTTAAGAACCCTCTTGTTACTGCCCGAACCTTCAGCATTAATAAGTTTGCCATTTTCATTTGATAATTTGACATCCTCATTCGTCATCATCTTCTTGTTTTTCTGTATTTTGTCAAAAATGGTAAGGAAGCAAAGTTAGTGCATATTTCAGGACAGTTGTGGAATTAAGAGTCATATATGATGTAAATTTGTAAATGGATACAACCTTTTATATATAGTATATGTAAAAAATGCAACTTGCACTTGTATCTAACTACACCTCACAGAGTGCAGATTAGGTGCAAGTGCAGAAACTATTGGGTTTATAAGACAATGCACAATGGTCGCACAAATGCCATAAATATTTTGTGCACATATTAGAACCTAGAGAACATAACTACCTACATATTAAGGGGTACACACACACACACACACACACACATATATATTGTGTGAATATACTTTGGAGCAATGAAACGTATTTAAAAAAGATGCAAGTAACAAGTATATCAAATAAAAATACTATTAAGTCTTGTTACTTTTTTTCAGATTTGTTTTTTTTAACTTCAATACTAGATACAAAGGTAATATTGACCCCTTAATTTTTTTAGTGTGTTAAATTTAATATTTTTTTAAACAATTTGATAATATATATATATATATATATACACACACACACACACACACACACACACACACACACACACATAATCTAAATAAAATTTTAAAATTTAAGTGGGGGCATTTGACCCCACAACTTAGAGTGTATGTTCATGTATGTGCTTTTATTAACTCACGTCCATGACGTATAACAAAATTAGAATCTGTTAGGATCCCACAAATAATCATATAAACAAATAAAGTTGTGAAATCACGATATTCCTACAACATATCTCCACTCCCTAAACTTAATATTCGTAAATTTGTAGATCACTTCTGATTTTTCAGATGTATGTGATGAGAAATTCTAAAGCTGCAGAACTGGAAACAATTACAATTATAATGATTCCCTCAGAAAGGAGGGAAATTAACGGTAAAGCAACAGGAGGAGAAAAAAATATTTAATAAAAGATACCGTGATTTAATCTTCCTTTGATGATCAGAAGATGATACAAAAATAAATTCACTGCTTATATCTGAATATAAAATCTTTTAAAACAGAGAAGCTGTAAAAGTTTGAAACTGCTGAGTGAAAGACTGACAGATACGGAGGAAGGGTAAATATAATGGTAGTGAAAAGTATTAGGGCAACGGTAAGGGGATAAGGAGCAAGAGTACAGATTATATAGATGCTAGGGAGTAGGTGGGATGATGGTATTACAATTATTTCAAATGAGATTTGGGATTATATGGAAAGAAATTCGAGATTTTGGAATTAAATGGTAAGTCTGTAATATTTTGTGTTGACCATTATTACCTGCAATTTTTGAAATTTTGACTGGAGCCATCAACACAACCTGTTAATTAGTTATTAAAAAAACAAGCTCCATCAAAAAACCTAATGAGCTATTGATTTGATTATTGTATTTAAGAAATATTTCTAAGAGTACGAGGAAAGCTTCAATGTTTTCTAGCCTACATAAAATATAAAATAAAAGAGAATCATGAGTGGAAATATGAGAAGTATTGTACAGAATTACTGAGTAGATATATTAAATGCAATGCCTGCATAAAACTGAAGAACGATACTAGAGACACGGAGTTGACAAACATAAGTCCAAAAGCACATGATTAGTAAAATGATTAAAAATGAAGGCATTAAATGCAACTCTACGTATTAGTAATTTGTCGGCGCATCTCATCAGTGATTAAGCTTGAGCAATATCCAAGGTATAAGATCCGCCACAGGGCACAAATTAATATAAAATAGTAATAATACCCATGCAATACGCCAAGTTGATCATAGTTTTCAATAATTTCGCACGTGTTAAAATGGTTCCATCAAAAAAAATCCATGTCTTGTTAGAGGATATTATGCTCGTACACAACTTATGCATGGACGATTAAAGAAAGTAATTTAAGATAGCCATAAGTGCAAATGACATAATCTATTTGTTTACTTTTAAGATGTACAAAGAAATTAGAGGATTTGTCATGCTTTTAAAAAACAAATGACTTCAATTGAGAATGATACACGACGATCAACCAAAGAAACTTTTCTGTCAAAGGTTACTTGAGAAAGTTGTTATTTGTATTAAAATCATCATCGAAATGCCTTTTTAAGGTCTCATTTGGCTCGAGGGGTTTGGAGGCAAGAATTTGGCATCCATCATCAAACCACCAGCATGTTTGGCTAAAAAACATAAGTCAATAGATTTAAAATCCCTCCATTTTCTCCTCAAGAAAAAAAAATCCCCACATCAATTTTGGTTCATTTTTTGTGTACCAAACATTTCAGACACAACACATTTTCACTAAAATTTATATATTGTATATGTTATAAATTCAGTTCAAAACAAAAATCCATACTACTCTAATAAGTGATCGAGTACTTTAATGAGGGTTATGGATGGCTATTTTAAGAAAAAAAGCAATTCACAACAATCAATATTCTTTTGGCAAAATCGAACTGTCAAGGTGAAATTCTCTATGCATGTCACAAAATTACAACTAGGTAGATGCTGTTTTAATAGCCTCTTAATTGATTAGTAATTAATAAATGCCAACATGAATTTTAAAATTCCAAACATCATTGACCTCTAAAACTGGAGTTCCAACATTAAATTAAATCCGTCGTTACCTATAAAATATTTCTCACTTGTTTTGTGATATTTGTACACCATACATGCCAAAGTTCGTTGAGGTTGCAAATGTTCTCCCAAAGGCATGGAAAATATGAAACTCCGCTACTTCCTTTATTCCCTATGGTAGAAAAAGTGTGTCTCACTTCACCTTTCCTCTCAGCGTATTGAAATTACGCCGGTTTGAGTTGTTCCAAATTGATTTGTTACATTACCTATAGAAAAGCTTTACTACGAATCAAAGGTTAATAATTTTGATAGAATCTTTGAATTTCATATTACTCGACAATTTAAAAATTGGAATTGTTTTCAATGAACTTATTACGTGCAACGTCATTACAATTTAACATTCATAGATGTAGCAACTGTAAAACATGGATATAACTTCAAACTAGCCAGCAAATAAGAAACAAAACAAGGAAAAAAAAACAATATGTTAAAAAGAACCCATGGCATTGCCTAGCAAGACTTTAATAGGAGCAAACACACACATATATATATACACATATATATATATATATATATATATATATATATATATATATATATATATATATATATATATCAATGGTGATTCCTATTAATGCATTTAAGGGGGGGAAATGTTTACGTTCCATTTTCACATCTTTAGTGTTGTTGAGTGATAATAGCAGATTATAATAATTTTTTTTTAGTTTTGCAGGTATCAATAATTGAAAAAACTGCAAGTAAATGCCAACAGGCCAAAAACAAATCCCCAAATTTAGAGAATTCTACCTTTGCATTTGGCAGATGAGGACTAGCCTGAGACTCCCAATATCCACGGCTTCTAATTTTTCGGTCAGCTGGGTCAGATTTTCCAGATACTCTCTGCTTGCAAAATAATTTAACCGGATGGGTATTTCCTCGAGCCGTCTCCTGATTTCGTGTTGCCAATACATGTTTCACTTTGCTGTTTGACGGAATTTAATTTCAGCCGTGTGATTTAAAATAACAGCGAGCTTGGAGAAAGAGAAGTGCGCTTTTACGGGGTACTCTTGCATGGCGTTTATACTTTGCTTCCGTGAAATGGGTTTGGTGGCTGAGTGGCGAGATGTTGCGGCTGCGACGGCGGGGAATGTGATTTTTAGTCTGTCGTGGGTACAGCATTTAAGGACCACTTCAAGTCTACAATGTTGAGCGTAAGCTTGCGAGCGTTTTAATTTAAAGAAGTTTTTTTCAGTTTTTAATCAATCTAAATCAAATGGGTTTTAATCTTTTGGTGTCCCAACTAAGGAATTTAATGGAATATAAAATTTCATAATATTTAGAAATTTAATGGAATATAGAAGGGCTTCTAAGGTCGTATGTGGACTGGGTTCCAGAGACCGATTCTTGGTTTTTCGGATAGTAAAAGCAATTTTCTCCTAAAAAAATATCAAACCACACCTATACAAACAACTTTTGAGATAAATAGTGATCTATTAACCCACTCAATTCTAACTGTCAACATTAAATTACACAACTTATTCTCTCTCTTTTTCTCTCCCCTTAAATAAATTAATAAAGGAAAAAGTTTCCTAAAAAAACATAGTCAACTCATTATTATACATTTATCCCCAACTACAAATAAATTAATATTCTATTCATATCGACATAGTAAAATAATACAACAACCCCCACTAACGAGACATGATTTGACATGCTACAGTAAAGACCTTCTCTAAATCCTCTAAGAGCATCTGTAACGGAGGGAGGGAGTGGGGAGGGGTCTTATTTATGGGGAGGGGTTTGGGGAGGGGAGGGGATGGGGGAGGGACTTAAGCAGACGGAGGGAAGGAAAAGGAAAAAAGAAAAAAGAAAGAAAGGGAGGAGGGGTGGGGCGGCAGTGCCGCCCCTGGCCAATCAAATTGGCGCGTGCATTGCACGCGCCTGGCGGAGAGTGGGGCGCTGGGCCCCACCTCTGCAAAGCCCATTAACTTCATTTTCTTTTTTTTTTTTTTCCTTCTCTTTTCCTGCTTTTTCTCCCTTCTTCCGTCTCTTTTTCTGTTTGTTTTGTTTTGTCTTTTTTGTTTCTTTTTTTTCTATTTTGTCTTTTTGGTTTTGAGTTATATATATATATATATATATTAAAATAATTTACTGTAAATTAAATAAATTTCCTTACGTAAAGAATTTAAAATTTTATTATTAATTAAAATTTTAAAATATTTACATAAATATTAAATACCACAATCTCATTGGAAACCCACCATTACGAATGTGATCGTATCCGTGTAATATCAAATCACTGTAATTTTTATTTTAATCTTCGTTGTTGTTGTATCTTCCCGCCACAATTTTTTAATTTTTTTTGAAACTGATTTATTTTTTTAATTTTGATTTAAATATATATTATTTATTTAATTTTACCAATAAAATAAGTTTTCAATCTTAAAAAAAATAAAAACTTATTATTAATTAAAATTTTAAATTACTCATAAATATTAATTATTATAAAAAAATCAAATATATATATAATTTTTATATTCATAAAATGTTTAAATAGATAATAGATAAATATAATTGTATTAGAATATAAAAAGTATAAATAAAAATTAATGGGGAACATGTGGGACCCATGAATAGTAAGTTTATTGGTAGAGTGAATAAATAAGATGAAAAGGTGTTGGGGAGGGAAAGGGGAGGGAAATGATGTGGAGGGTACTTTTGCTGATATGGCGGAGTGAGAATTGAAAAAGGGGGAGGGGTTTTGGGGTTGTTGTTAAAGATGCTCTAAACAAACAAGTTTTCACAATTCATTTGGCCTCCAAACAATAGAAAGCTAGTTTCTAAAACCCATCAAAAGCTAAGTCCACATACAGCCTAATAGCTTTGGAGGTACAGCATCATACGCCGGTTTTGAGGAAGAAGAGAACTCGGAGAGGAGATATGCAGCGCAAGCAATTGGAGTTTTTCTTCTCTTATCTTTAAACTACGTTTTATTTACAATACATCAGACACACTAAAACTCGAGCACAGGCATCACTAAGCAGGATATACTACTAGTACAGAACAAGATACAAGAAAGTAAATATTATCATCTTTCAACTTATATAGGACCCAGAGCGCACAAGAACCCTACCAATACACGAAGCAACAAGAGCCTTCGATATCCAACACAAACTACATCACGAACGCATTAACGACCACTAATAATGTGAATTCACCACCCATTATAACAAGAAACCAAGAAAAGCCTCTGTCATTAACTAATTAACATATGCACCAAAAGGAAGTGTTGCTAAACAAAATAACATCAAAATAGTGACAAGAGTGTGAAACAAGAAACGCACTGTATCCGCCAAGTCTCATCGAATCAGAATCAGATCGCGTACAAATAGCAGTCTCCCTCATCGTCAATGTGAAATTTTGTTATTTGATCTTGAAAGCTGGGGAGTAAATTTATGGTCACGGCGAATTTGCGTAGAATTGCGGCGTGCGTTAGCCATGATCTCCACGATACCCTCTTCAATCTGCCGCCTAGTCTTCGGATTTTCGGCTGTTGGCTGCAGACGAAATAGCACTTCCGTCACGCAACTTACAAAATTGAAAGGCACACGGGGAGCAGCTTGAGCTTCGACACCCTCCATTGGAGCTTCAACACAAAGCAATCTGAGAGATAAACTCAGTTATTAAAAATTAGACCCATAAAGACAACTAAGTAATAAGACTGATCCTAATATGTAAATGCTGACTCCTAAATCATAGATTGAGTCGATAAAGCGAACTCCAATACAAACAAAACAAGTTTGGGAATTACACACATCCATCAATATGCAGTTTCATCGAGACTTCGTAAGTGCAGAATCAAATTAGGGCACATGAAAATCACCGAGGAAACAATTAAACGCCAACACGAAAATCAGATTAGGTTGCGTATTAGGAAACTAACCTCCAAATTAAAGGCGTATAAGAATCTAGGGTGCAACGAAGGCGGGAAGGGGTTTTGCGATTCAGGTGTATGGCCGGAGAAGCCGAGAAGGGAGTGCCGGAATTTATAGGATGGCGAATGTACAAATTAACCCTCCTTACTAAATATATATATTGACAATTTTAACCCGCAATTGACAAAACAATAATATAGCCCTAATCTTCCATAGGGTGAAAAATTCAAAGTGTCGTTTGAAGTTCATTGTTTTTTTTTTTCCAAAAGATAAGTGCGTGGATATACGCATCCCAAAATATTATTAATTGACTCCAACTGATAATAATACTTATTAGTTGACCCCAATTGATAAGAAATCCCAAAAAAATTAAAATACATTTATTTTTACTAAATCAACCCCACAAACACCTAATTTTACCCCATATAATGTAATAAATATTATGATAATAAAAATAAAATAAAAGGAATAATAATAAAATGAAAGCATGGGGTTTTACATTCTCGATCTATATTACACTGAGAAAGGAATATCATCATTTAACAATGGCGTTCAGATCACCGAAAATGATCAAGAAAATCCTGAAGAAAGTCGGAGGCGAACAGAATTTAGCGCCGGGAGTGAAAGAACAGCTGAAAAGATCGGTGCAAGATATCAAAGTCGTAATGGGCCGAGCCCACCACGGGCCGACATATCCAGTTTGGGAATCGCGTCAGTGCAAGCGGCGACAACAAGACAAAGAGGAACTGGGAATCGAACGTATAGGAAAAGCGGCTTTTCAGCTACATCTTGGATCGGCAAGTCCGTGTTAAGGTAACCACACACGCACTCCGATGCATAGACAAGGCAGGCGGGCTCGACGAGTATCAGCTCAAAACACCATACCATAAAATGGACACCGAGATGGGCCTTTTCTAGAAAACGAAGATCGAGAAGATGTACAAGGATCTCGGCGAGATGGAGGTGGTTTTCTTTTCACCCGAGGAGGAGACCAACATTGAGAAACAATTCAAAGAAGAGACGGCTAAGGATGGAGGGGAGTTTGGGGAAGGTGGTGAAGATGAAGGGTCTCGTACGGATTTTCATGAACCGATGGTGCCAACTCAGTGCAGAAGAATTGGCTCAACAGATCCAGCAGACGTTCTGCTAATTAATCAATGATTCGTTCCTTCTTTATTTTTCCAAACAAGATCCTTCTTTTAATCAATGGGTTTTTCTTTTTTCCCCAAAAAAGAAAATGGGGTTTTATTTTTTTAATTTTAATTGTATATTATGGTAAGGTTATTTTAGTCTTTTTAATTATGATTATTTTTGTTTAAAATATTTTGGGGTCAATTAATAATATTTTGGGGTGCGTATATCCGCGCCCTTCATCTTATTCACAAAGATCGTATAAATTATGCTATAAATTCGAAATATCTCATAAAGCCATAGTCGGATGGAACAATGGCTACAAGCCTCTTTCGATATCTTCGACTCACCTCAAGCTCAGAACCTGTTAACGCTCTAGGTCATATCCTCGGCTCGCACACCACTGCCACCGCATCCATCTTCTCTTGCCGTTGCTCTACCGAATCTGGTCCGGTGACGCTACTTAAACCCTATCACTTTTTATGCTTACCCTTTTGAAAGATGATCAAACTATTGGGACATTTGCTGTAGATTGTGATATCTGTTGTCTTTTTCTCTCTCTCTCTCTCTCTCTCTAAACTAAAGCTAAAGCTGACATTTTTGTTGCTGTTGTTGAATGATTGGTGCTTGATATGTGTTGTTGAAGTGATAACACCATCATATTTTCCCCATTTATATTGATATGTGTTCCTGCTGCCGGTGCCAAGATTGAATTTTCTCGAAATAAATGTGGGTTGATTTAATCTTCTGCTGCCAAGATTGATACGTGTTGTCCATCCTATTAAGTTTTAAATTGGTGTTAAGGTTATTTTAGACTTTTCATTTATGATTATTTTTGTCTAAAATATTTTGGGATCAACTAATAATATTTTGGTTGCGTATATCCGCGCCTGAAAAATAAAACATTATAAACAACTTGGAGCAAATTACCATACACTGTCAAATGAGGCCAGTCCGCTCCGGCCCGCCGCAGGCTGTCCCAAAACGAGACGAGGCGGGCTTGGCCCATTTTTTCACCGGTCGGGAAAACCTAAGTACGCGGCCCGTGGGTTAATGAGCCAGCCCGCGGGCCAAGTTGTTTCTAAAATTTTTATTTTTCTTATAAAATTACATTTTTTTAGTTAAAATTTAATAAAGTAAATTAAAAAATTACTATAATATTTAAAGTTTCTAACGGGCAAATAAGAAATAAAAGAATACAAATATATCTTCAATTTTAACAAATATAAAATCTAATTTTATATTATAATAATAAAATTTATTAAAAAAAACAAAAAAACGAGCCAGCTCGCTCCGACCCGTGAAAACCCGCGAGTTTAACGTGATGTGCCCAAAGAGCTGCGATCAAATGGACCTGGGAAATGAAAGCCCATGCCCGCCCATTTTGACGGTGCTACTATTGACTTATAAGAGAGCTACTTAAAAGAGTAACGGTGTAACGAGGCATACATCACTTCACAATGGAGTTAATTGACCAAGAAGTAGAAAAAAAAAAATCATCAATTATTATTTCTCGTCTTTGTATAAATCAGATTGTTAGACAAATACCTCGGTAGGCCATGCATTGGATTCTTTCAAGCTCACATTGGTTTCCAACTTCTTAAATTCAGGATAGATATAAGCACATAGAAAAACCTGACCATGCACAAAGAAAAGAGAAAACGTACTTTATATTCAGATTTTTGTCTAATACTAATAATGTGATAAAAATCCCTTACAAGAAGAATATTAATTTTTAACAAAATTAATATATATATATATATATATATATATATATATAATATATATATATATATATATATATATTTATATATATACACACACACGCGCCTCTTGACAACATTAATCTAGGCAGCCTGAATCAAGTTAAAGCTGATCATTGGGAGAGCGTGCTGTTGGACTCCGTCAGCGTTTCTCCTAGCCAGGAACAGACCTTTATCCGGTGGATCATCGGCGACGTCGAGTACCCATCGATGGGCAGTCTGAACAAGGCCCTCCAAATCGGCGGCGGTGGCGACGGCTCCGCGCCAGAGCTCGAGTTCAGCGCTGGCTTCGGGACTAATGTGGATCAGGGTTTCGGCGCCGGAGAGTGCTTTGTTCCCAATCTCCTGAATTTCCCAGGCAAGAACAGATCTGAAAAGACTGGTTCAAATCCCATGTCTTCAAATTTGAGTAGCCCAGAACAAACAACTAAAAAAAATTCCAATTTCTTTTATTTCCACGTGGACGAATATCCCCCAAATTGAATTCAAGTCAGCAATAACCAGCGCCTACTCAGCAAATTAGGGTGCAATTCAATTTTTTCGGCGACAATCAGACTAAATTGCAGAGATTTTAAAAGAAAATTGGCGAAATTGAAAACAGGCCAAAGAAAAGGACTAAATTTCAAAGTAGGCCAATTTGCAGGAGGAAAAAATTCATTTTCCTAATTTTTTATTATTAAAGATTTAATTAATAAAAAATTAATAAAATTAGAAATAATTATAAAAATATAAAATAGATTTTAAAAAGTTATTAAAAATATAGATATTGATAAGAATAAATCTAATTTTATTAATATAAAATTTATATATGTTTTATAATTTGTTATAATTTATTTTATCAAATTATACTTATATCTAATTGTATTAGCTAATTAATTTTACTAATAATTATTTTCTAATATAAATTTCACTAATTATTTATAATTTCTTAATATTTAATTTATATTTTTATATTTATCTCAGATTTTTAATAATTATTGATTAATTTTATTGATTAAATTATACGAAAAATAAAAGAAAACCTGAAAAGAAAAGGGAAGGCAAAACATATTTGTAAAAATGATAAGAATATATAGCACCACGCACGTCAACAAATTTCTCGGCCAAACTTTTTTTGTACATTTTTTATCAATTGCCAAATTAGTGCACGTGATTTGATGATGGCCAATATCAAGTACTATTTTTGGAATGTGATCAATATAATGGACCAAAATGAATTTCTTTCTCAAGTTTTTTTGTTTAATTAATATTTAAAATTAAAAAAAAAATGATAAGAAAATATTGAATCACGCCACGTCAGCAAAAAAGTCTGATTGGGATAATTTTGTACCTTTTTTGATAATTTTACCAATTTAGTGTAGTTATTTTGATATCGGACAATATCATTGTTCTTTTTTGCAAAGTGGACAATATAATTTACTGAAAAAATAATTTTCCATCCACCAAGGGCTAGTTTCAGCAAGATGAAGAAAACAAAAAAGACAGATGTATAAGCATAAGATCGCACGACACAATGGTTGAAGTTAAGAACTTATAGTGAAACGTAAAACCAAGCAACAAGTTAAAGCAGAGTGAATTACTTATTGGAGAGACTACAGAGTTTGATATTTGTCTTGTGTCGACAGGAAGAAACTATGGTGGTCTTCATTTGTCAATGACTGATCAGCTTTACGCTCACGACTAACGGCTGCCTTGTCCACAAGAAAAGGTGAAATCAGGCTTTCCACATGGACAAATCTGTTGCATCCCTTATTTTCAACAACCAACCTCCATAAACAACAACGCCGAGAAAATACCCCCACCAGAACCTCCCCATTCTCGTCCATATAAAACGGTCTGACGTCCATAGAACATAAATCACTCTCAAATCTAATATCAAGAATCTTATTCCAAGCTGGTTTCTGGTCTGTAAAATAATAGCCCTTCATCACCCACAAAACGAGATGATCAGTGGTACGAGCAAGGATGCTACTACTGACGCTAATATCGTTGAAGGTGGTGGTGATGAAACTACTCAACCAAACCATGCAGGGGCCGTCGTCGAAGGTCGTCCGAAAAGAGTTAATAAGAGAAAGCCTGCTCGCTATGTGGATTAATTATTATTTGAGTTTATTAATTTTCCTTCCCGTATTTCTTACTTAAGTTGTCGTTTCTTATTTACATTAATTGGTATTCTAGTTGTGTTGGAGTCTTACTAGGATAGAGACTGTTTGTAACTTTTCTAGCCTATTTAAGGGTTAGGGTTTGCTATCTTTTAATATATCATTTTCTCGTTCATCAAAAGACAGCGCTTTTTCGTGATCGAGAAGTAAGGAGTTATCGCGCGCTCGAAAGCGTGAATTTGAGACTTTCTGTAGCAGATTGTTTCATTGGGTAGCAGCATCCTTGCTCGTACCAATCAGACTCCAATTGATTGAGAACGTAGGGTTCTACCACGCATGGAAATTCAATCTGCTGATCAAACTCGGGTAAAGGCACCTCTATATACTTAGAGTCGGAAAGATCAAACGAGAAAAGGGCGGGTAGATGCGGATCTATGGTGAGATTACATATCCAATAAAATGAACCGTTGACAAACACACTCATCCCAGGTAAGTTGTAATGCTGAGGATAATTGTCATGTTTAGTCCACGACTCACTTGTCAGAGAATATATTCGAGTCTCGATTGTAAGTCATCTATAACCCATTGAAAGCATAAACAGTTTATAATCATCCATCGTAGAATCATAACCCAACTCCAAATACACGGCGGTGTAGTGTCGACCGAAATTTTCTGCACCTGCCGGTGACACAATATTCTTGTAGGCATTATTCAGACAAGGGTTCCATATGTAGGCAGAGTGGCCAATCCAAAGGCATAGCAAGCCGTCGCAGGAGGCCACAATTAGCCAATAGTAGTTATTATCTCCTCCGAATGGGCATCGGAGGTATTCTCTTTGAAGGGTGGAGAGAGGGAAGCAGCACAATTTTACATTACATGTTCCCTCTGAATTGATGATCAACGTTTTGTGAGAGACGTTTTTGGGTTGGGCGGCGTGGCTGAGGTGTTTTCTTTGGAAGCGGCGATCGGAGATTAAGGAATCCCAAGATTTCGAAACGCACCTGAAACGATTTAGGGACTTTACCGGAAGTCTGAAGAGAGTAAATATAAGATTTTAGGGCAGGTTTACTTACTCCGATTCTAAATAGGCTTTTTTAATTATCTATTATATTTTTTTAATAATTTATTTATATATCTAAAAATAGAGGACCAATTATAAGTTCCTAATTTTCGCCATAATTTTTTTACTAAAAAATCGTATGCGGCAATTTTTTATTAATGTCCGAATTTCAACGCCTCAATTAATGATATAATTCACTTTATTTTTGAACTATACTACCCGCATTTACGCGGGCATATATAAAAAATTACATAAAAATATAAAATTTATCAAAAAAATTTATTAAATTCAAAAAGTGAAATATTAACAAAAAAATTATAAGAAAAAGACATATCGCATAAAAGAAAATACAAACAATAAATACTCAAGCATGGTTTATTCGGTTAAAAAGGGAATTGAAGTAATCTGTACAAGAAAAAAAAAGAAAACTCAATGAGTTTAAATAGGCAACTCCTCCAAAATAAGGGAATTGAAATCAATGAAATAATCTGCAAAAAAAAAAATATATATATATATCAATAATCTGCACAAGAAATAAGGGAATTGAAATAGGCATTAAATTTAAAAAGAGTTTAAATAGGCGACTCCTCCAAAATAAGGGAATTGAAATCAATGAGTTCAAGTTACCAAATAAAAACAGATCTTCATACTTTGGATTTTCAAAATCTCAACTCAAAACAGAAAAACAAAACTTCTTATACTAAATCATGAACAAGAAGCTAAAATTCGTATAAGTTATTCGAGATACATATTATAAACTATAGATCCAATAAATTGTTTAATACACAGTCCGAATCTACCAAAAAAATCAGAAAAATATCTGCAAAAAAATTTAGAAAACTGGGGAACAAAAAATTGCATAAAAATATTGAAGATATGATCGGATCCATGGCATTCCTTTGAAAATCTGCAAAAAAAAAATCAGAAAATATTGATAATTACTACGAAACAAAACAAAAAAAATTACCATCCGATAGTCATCGAATGTCCAGAAAATCTTGAAAATAATAAGCGTCTAATATATTTGTTCAATAACGTCGGCCGAGTTGACGAAGATTTGAATCGGCGAGTTGAAGGGCGAGAGACGAAATTTCATTAGATCCGACAACCATTGAAACCTATCAACCATGATTACTAAATCCGATTCCGGGAAACAAATCGAACTAAATAGACACAAGCTCTAGTAGAAAAAGATCAAATTGGCGTACAATCGAAGAACTTTTCGAAGAAGAGGAACAGTCCATCTTCGGAAAAGAAGAAAAATCCAAAATCACAGGAAATGTTTTTTTTTTTTATTCAGTAAGAAATCGAGATTAGGTTTTTATCAGGAAGTTTTAGAAATTAATGTGTAAAATACCTTCATGTTTTATTTTTTCGATTCATTAAGAAATTGAGATTAGATTTTTCTGATGAATTTCTTCAAATTATTGTGTGAAATACCTGTGTTTTATTTTTTTGATTCAGAAAGAAATTGAGATTAGGTTTTTCTGAGGAACTTCTTCAAATTATTGTATGAACACCTTCGTGTTGTGATTTTCCGATTCAGTAAGAAATTGTGATTTTATTTTTTGAGATTTTTTTCAAATTAATGTGTGAAATACCTTCGTGTTGTGATTTTCCGATTCAGTAAGAAATTGTGATTACGTTTTCTGAGATTTTTTTCAACTTAGTGTATGAAATTTGATATATATTTTTATATACACATTTGATCTTCTGTTAATTGCTAATTGCTATGTAGTAAGAAATTACTATTGATTGATTGTCGATCTTTTTTTAGGGCTAGTGACTGTTTGTAGTTTTTTGAGTGGTGTTGAAAATAAAACTTGTTTATGACTTGGTATTATCGGAATTCGATTGATTATAGGGATTGATCCAAACTTTTGTGCACCCCGTTCTTAATAAATTAATTTAAACGCACGTTAGTTTGCTCGCAAGAGTACGAGGTAACTGTAGGGTGATAAGTTTGACTTGAGTCGTATCTCTCGAGGAAACAACTGTTTCGTTCTTTCGAATGTTTTTCTCAATTTACGAATTAAAGTAAAATACATGTACAATTGGGGTTTTGGAAGATATTGAGTTGATCATTATAAACTAAAGCAATAATTAAACTAAGGCTAATTAAACTAATTATTCTAACTA
>BMAC01000606.1:262389-308262 GCA_014905375.1 Phtheirospermum japonicum | reverse complement strand
AAAATCCGAAATATAGAGGGTTTATATAGATATTGCAAGTCTTGGAGCACAAGAAACCCTAAAATCTGAATTTTGGGCCGTCGCGTCGACGGTGCATCGACAGAGCGTTGACTGACGCGTGCTGATACTCGACGTCGGTTCTGCCTGGGTGTGTGCGTCGGCTGGGCGGGTGCGTCGACTGATGCGGGCTTGCATCGACGCTTCAGAGAATTGCGTCGACCGTGCGTCGACTGACGTCCTTTCGGTCGACGCTTCAGAAGGTTGCGTCGATCGTGCGTCGACTGACGCCCCTTCGGTCGATGCTTCAGAACGTAGCGTCGACAGTGCGTCGGCCTTGCGTCGACTGACGCGGATCATGGCTCGCGTCGATGGAGCATCGACGGTCGCGTCTGTCTCCGTCTCTTGATCTTTTGCTACTCGTTTCGCCGGAAAGCTCGTTCTCCTATTCTTGAACATCGAACTTCGTCTATTACGCGCTGAACTCTTCCGGTTATTTAGCTGTAAGGTGAAAACAACGAAATATCACCTATTTGCATCAATTACGATTAAAATACGGTAAAATAAGTCAGAACTATAAAAAATACGGAATTATGCTTAAATCGTCCAACTTATACCAAAAACAAATAGAAAAACGTACTAAAAATCTAATAAAAATAAGGACAAATCTACTCTAATCAACTACCCCACGCTTTATTGGTTTGTTCATCCTCGAACAAACGATAAATTAAAAGTATGATTAGAATGAAAATAAGTTCAAGCAGTGAGTTGTGCTATGCTACATACGTAATTTTGAAAATATAGGTACAAGTCACGCAACGTCAAACACTTGACCATTATTACATTGTCGCTTGAAAATAAAATCATGCTTCCTCACGAAGGATAATATATATAAGTACGCTCAAAAGCACTCAAGTATTTTCTACATGGGACGTGTATACACTCAAATCATATAATTATATGCACAATAAATAAGCACAGAAAATCAATCTCTTTTCAATCGCAAATTAAGTGTGTTGTCTAAACTAAGAATCGGAAAAGATCTTCGCGGGTTTTAATGTAAGGCTCTTTAGACGGGTATGGAATATATAAGTCGTGTGGCTAAATAACTCACCCAACCTAATATAATCAAGAAGAAAATTGCTTCACCTCGTACAAAAATAAAAACCTCACTAAACACTCATAACGTAGCCTTTTAAATATAGGCTATTTCCCAACTCGCAAACCGTAAAACCGACTTGAAGCTCAGAAACCACTTAATCACAACTCTTTTGCCTCTTAAACATAAGGCTTCATAAAATAAACAATAAAATCCAAGCCTTAATAAGCGCGTAGGCAATTAATCAACACTATCCACCATCCTATTATTATTATTTTTATTTCCCTTTTTATTATTTTTTTATTTTTTTATGGGGTATTATTCTTTTTCTCTTTTTTTTTTCGGATGGTGGTCCTTAATTACAAAAATAATAAATTTCTAATAAAAATTTTCAAGACTCAAATAACCAATAAAAATACGAACTCCTACCCCACGCTTTTAATGGGTTTGTAGGGTCGTCTCAAAAACACTCATGGCTATAGGCATGGATATTTGGCTATGATTGGCTCATTCGAAATTTATAGTGGCTAAAATCTATGAATATGGCTGGAATAGGGTTTTATATGTGCCTTAACCTCATTTTCAAAGTCAACTACACACAGCGGTATCAAAGAGATATAAGGACTGAAACTTATTCAAGCACATGCAATGATGATAATCACTCAGGCTACTCAAAGGCTTTTTGCATGAAAAAGTTTTGAAATGACGCTGTTTTTAAGGTTTTGCGAAATCAATTGCGTCCAAGTACCATTTTACTATATATATATATATAATAATCTGAAAAATTTAATGCACTTATGCACTCTCAAAGAACTAGAACAAATAATCATACATAGTCAACTTCGACAGGCATGCCATACAAACACAATTAAACGTAAAAATAGCGATCAATCACGCTTACAAATTAATGCATTTCAAAACAAAGACATCAAATTGTATTTTAAATATAAACCATACTCAACCACCCCCCTCCCTAAAAACTTGACAATCTCCTAATTGTCATAAATATTAAAGAAAATAAGAGTATGAGAGATAAGAAAACATCCCTGAAACTTCGATGGTCGAGTCTCTCCAAAAACGCTTTTGCAATTATCCTTCGTCTCAGCCCGCGCGACTAGATTGTCCCGAACAAACCTATAAAAATAAACAAATCAAACAAATAAAACATGATTGCGATCAATTGCTATGCGCAAGTGCCCGGTGGCATGTCTTTTTGGATTTAGAATGGCCGGATTGCGGCCAACGTCGTAAATGGCTGGGTTGCAGCTCATCCAAAGGTTGCCGGGTTGTGTCTAACTTGGGTCGGATTACGACCTCGATCAATGAAATCATCGTTTTCCCTGATTTTTGCCGTAAGCGGTAGGTTCAGTGGTTGATCGTCATCGTTTACCCCCCGAGTGGAACTAACGGTAAGGCCTTGCGGTAGCGAGCTTCCGCTATATAACCGTTTTCCAGAATATGCAATTTATCGTATTTTATGCACATCAACACACACATAAACGTACCACGATAATTGACACAATATAAAAAGACAGCAATAAAATTAAAGAAAATAAAACAAAAACTAACTAACGCTTGGGTTGCCTCCCAAGAAGCGCAACATTTAACGTCATATGCTCGACGTAATTGCTTGATCAATTTCTAGCTCGTGGTGGGTCCACGAACTCCTTCTTGGTACGATCATGATTCTTCTTATAATCCTTGAAATAAGGCTTAAGTCGATGCTTGTGGACTTGGAATCTTGATTTCTCACTTTCATCGTGTAGTGTGGCTACACCATACTCATCCATCTCCTTTATTAAAAACGGTCCACTCCATGCAACTTTAAAATTGGTTGGATCAAACTTACGATCGGAATTATATAGCACTAGTTGACCAACCTTGAACTTCTCGTTAAAAACTTCGTTCGACTTATTCTTCTTCTTTATCCAATCCTTGCTATTAGCCTCGCCCTTTTTCTTCGTACGTTTAAAATTCTTGTAGGGGTCGAGGGAAACACATCTTGAATAATTATACGGTAGCTTCGTCTCTTCTCTTGGCTCAAACTTCGAACGATCTCGTTGTGGTCTCAACTCCACTTTTGGCTCATTTTGAGGCATGTCAAACCGCATGGGCAATCCATCATCAAATGCCTCTACATTATCAAACTCTTCAATCGTGCCGATGCTCAAGAACTCATTCGCGCAAGAATCTACTAAATCAATAGTAGAACAATCGTTCTTAATAAACGATGCAGGACTCTTGTGAAAACCTTGAAGTGAAAACGTCACCGTTTTGCCCAATACGTACATAGTCACCCTCCCCTCGATTACATCAATCACCGTACGCGTTGTAGACATGAACGGACGTCCTAACAAAATGGTGTGTTCTCGGTTCTCGCTTTGTACGTCGCCAACATCCATAATGACAAAGTCGACCGGCACTACTAGCTTGTCTACTTGTACTAAGACATCCTCCACAATCCCCAAAGGTAGCCTTATCGTTCTATCCACCAATTGTAATCTCATCGTGGTCGGCTTCAGCGATCCTAGGTCAAACTACTTGTAAATTGAGTGGGGCATCAAATTTATGCTAGCGCCAAGATCGAGCATCCCTCTTGCCGTTTGTCCATTCCCGAGAGAAATAGTTATGTAAAAACTCCCGGGATCCTTCTCTTTAGGTGGCAATGGTTTCTTAAATATATCTCCAACTTCTCTTATCAAAACTACAGGCTAATTTGTAGCCAAACGCCTTTCCCTTGATGCTAGCTCCTTGAAAAACTTTACAAACGCTGGCATTATTTTTATCACCTCTATCAGAGGGAGGTTAATATTAACATTTTTTAATAAATTGTATAGCTCCATGAATTTTTTATTCTCCTTGGCCGGACGTAGGCGACTTGGGAAGGGAACATGATCATAAACAGTCAACTTCTTGGGCGGCGAATGTAAGGAATCGATGGGGTCTTCAACTGATGTCGGCCTCGAAATATTTGGGTTTGAAGATTTATGCATTAGATCGGCCGAATTGGTTGCATCTGCTTGTGGTTGGGTTTCGGCCTCCCTTTTGTCTTCCTCCTTTTCTAGCTCGATGCAGTTATCTACTTCTTTCCCACTTCTCAGCACATGAATAGCCGAGGCTTGTTCTGTTTGGCTTGGAAGAGTATTTTTCTCCTTCTTCAATGATGCCATGTCAGTTGCCAATTGTCCGACCATTATCTCCAATCTTCTTAGTCCTGACGAATTTTCAAGAGTGCTTTTGGCCATTTCAGCCATCATCGTTCTCAATTCTTTCATATCGTCTCTAACTCCCTTCATTTCCTCCTGAACATGTGTGAGGCCGTCTCGGTTCCGAATAGTTTCGGAAACTTGGTTTTGTTGCCAGACTAAAAGTTGATCAGTCGACTGAACTGTAGTAGGTGTTTGCCCTTGCACATGGAAATTATTCGGGGGCGGTGGTAGTGGTGCTTGCATGTYTGGTGGTKTCTYCCCCGAATGTTGTTGATTCGAATAGTGCTGGATGGCGTTGACGTCCACTCGTTGTTCGTTGTTGAACAGGCACACATCGGCTAAATGTTCGGGGGAATCGCATTGGTAACACATCGCATTAGTCTTCTTTGAAGAGGCCTTACTTGCCCGCTCGGCCTTCCAAGCTGCCAATTTCTCCTCAAATATCTCTTCGCACTTTGCTTTGATTAATTTGCCATCATCTAAGTCAGGATCAGGGATGGAAATCTCATTAACTTTCAATTTACGAGGCCGAGAGTTAGTTTCTCTAGATTTTTCACTCAGTTTCTCCAATACTCATTTTGCCTCGCGGGCCATTAAATCACCAAAATCTCCTCCTGCTGCTATTTCAACTTGGCTTTTCCCCATGGGTGACAAACCATCAAAGAAAAACTGATTAATTATCTCGGGGGAATAGCTATGATGGGGGCATGATTGTAAAAGTGATTTGTAACGCTCCCATGTTTCATGAAATAATTCTCCCTCCACTCGTTCAAAGTTAGCAATCTGCCTCCGAATTTGCCCCGTTGTTTGTGCCGAATAGTATTGATTTAGGAACTTCTCGCTTATCATCTCCCAATCAGTTAATGACCTTGGTTCTAAGGACAGTAACCATGTCTTCACCTTGTCTTTCATGCTATAGGGGAAACAAATTATTTGCATCTCCTCCCGATTTAGGCCATGACCTACAAATCTGCCTACTTCATCGATAAAGTAGTTCGGAAACGCTAAAGGGTCTTCGTGGGTATTTCCGTGAAAAGTCGGAAGTAAATTAAGTTGATGCGGTTTAATCTCTACTTCCCTTGCAGTCGGGCTAAGTACAATAGCAGACCCATAAAGCACAACCTTCGGGTGTGCCAAATCTCGTTGTCGAGGCGCTCGATCTCCCCTTGGTTCCCTAACTCGGTCATTAGCTCTCTCATAGTGGTCTTCATGCGCGTAATGGTGATCGCGCTCGTATCTCCTTCCGAAATTATTTTGCTCGTAACTATGATCTTGATTCTCCAACCAATCATTCACGTGCCCTTGATTGTTAGCATACTCGTTATGCTGCATAAAATCTTCGTTCCTAATTGACACGTTCATGATGTTGTATTGGCGAATAGCATTGTTGTTCATCTCTTCGTTGTGCCTCATATTCGCCATGTTGGGTTGGTGACCGATTACGTTTTGCTGCTGGTCGACTCCTTCGTTTCTCCCCGCATCTTGTCTCCCAATAATGGGGCGTGGTGGTGATCTCGGTGGTGAATCGCCGTTTCGAATCGGATTTGCTTCTAACATAATGTCGGAAGCTTGATCACAAGCGAAATCAGTTGTTGTTGAGAAATCGTACTCGGGAAAAAAAACGGGTCTTGGTCTCGGTGGACTTGAACGGTGGATGTTGTCAATGAATGGCACAAGGTCGCGTTGAATTGATCGCCTTCCTTGCATAAATTCAACAATACATCAACGTACCAAATGGCAAAGACCAAGTAAAAAAAGTAAAAATAAACTAATAAATCAAAAAGAAAATAAAACGTAAAACATCTTTAATTCCTACTCGTTGCTTTTCCCGGCAACGACGCCAAAATTTTGATCCAAACTTTTGTGCACCCTGTTCTTAATAAATTAATTTAAACGCACGTTAGTTTGCTCGCAAGAGTACGAGGTAACTGTAGGGTGATAAGTTTGACTCGAGTTGTATCTCTCGAGGAAACAACTGTTCGGTCTTTCGGATGTTTTTCTCAATTTACGAATTAAAGTAAAATACATGTACAATTGAGGTTTTGGAAGATATTGAGTTGATCATTATAAACTAAAGCAATAATTAAACTAAGGCTAATTAAACTAATTATTCTAACTAGATTATCAACTACGAGCAATAATTATACTATCAATAATACGCAACCATAAATTAAACCTAATTAACGAATCTAAGATCATAACATAAGAAATTACCACTAAGCAATGAATCATAAGAATCTAAGAACGAATAACTAAGCATGAATCAATCGCATAAGTAAACTAAAGTAATCCAATATCCAATATCAAGCATAAAACGAATAAGCTAATTAAACTAGTTCTAGATTAACTAAGCAATTAACTAATAAATTAACTACTAAATTAACTAAGAGTTTAGAAAACTTATTGTAACTACTAAAAGCAGTAAAAAGCTCCAGCTATTCCGGAGTTTGAACGTTGATCTTGGGCGAAGATTGAATCCCGAACTCGAATTCGATGTTTTGGACGCGTTGTTCTTCGATCCTTGATCTCCGTCTTCAAATCTCGTTATGAGATGTGGAATTATTGTTATTGGAAGCTATGGAACCCTAGGTGGTCGTGTATTATGTGTCTCTGGTGTCTCTCCTCACAAAAATCCGAAATATAGAGGGTTTATATAGATATTGCAAGTCTTGGCGCACAAGAAACCCTAAAATCCGAATTCTGGGCCGTCGCGTCGATGGAGCGTCGACTGACGCGCACTGGTACTCGACGTCGGTGCTGCCTGGGTTTGCGCGTCGGCTGGGCGGGTGCGTCGACTGACGCGGGCTTGCATCGATGCTTCAAAGAATTGCGTCGACCGTGCATCGACTGACGCCCTTTCGGTCGACGCTTCAGAAGGTTGCGTCGACTGACGCTCCTTCGGTCGACGCTTCAGAACGTAGTGTCGGCAGTGCGTCTGCCTTGCATCGACTGACGTTGATCATGGCTCGCGTCGACGGAGCGTCGACGGTCGCGTCAGTCGACGCGACAGAGCGTCTGTCTCCGTCTCTTGATCTTTTGATACTCGTTTTGTCGGAAAGCTCGTTCTCTTATTCTTGATCATCGAACTTCGTCTATTACGGGCTGAACTCTTCTGGTTACTTAGCTGTAAGGTGAAAATAACGAAATATCACCTATTTGCATCAATTACGATTAAAATACGGTAAAATTAGTCAGAATTATAAAAAATACGGAATTATGCTTAAATCGTCCAACTTATACCAAAAACAAATAGAAAAACGTACTAAAAAGCTAATAAAAATAAGGACAAATCTACTCTAATCAGGGATCAATGGGTTTTTAGCTTGAAAAATTAAAGGAAAATGAAAATAAAGGTAAATAAATGAAAGTAAATGAAAATCTATGACTATCTATGAAAATAAACTAAGGTTATAACTAACTATGAAAAGTAAGTGCAAGTATTTCAGATGCCTCGTGCGTATGCCATATTAAAATTGCAAGCAATAATCAAAATAAACAATAAAAAGTAAGGAAACTGTAAAATTTGAAGGTTTATGGTGTTGAAAATAAGTCTAAGTGTTACGATGTTGTTATTCAATGTTTACCAACACTGGTTAACAACATCGACCAGAGTAAAATAAATATATGCAGCGGAAATAAAATATAAGAACACGTTAGAACAAATTCAGTTCACAAGTAAAATACTTGTGAACTTGGGTGTACATACCCGAAAACTATATTACTTTCTTGTTCACGTTCAATACAAAAATATGAAGTAATATATGAAAACTAAATATCAATAAAATTGATACTAAATACTTGTTGTCGGAATGGCAAGATCTTCTCCGTTGGTCACGCAACTTCGAAGAGCTTGTTAATATCGATCAATGGCTCTAAGTAGTTCTTCGTGTTCTTCCTTGCTTTGCCGTGCGTCTTTCGTCGTCCTTCTTTCTTTAAAATCCCGTGCATAAAAATCGATTCCAAGCTTTAGGAATCCCCTTTTTTTAAATAGATAAACATAAAATCCTAAACTTGGTAAATACCTAAACACAATCTAGGAAACTAATAAAGTCTTAAACATAAACTAGGAAACACAATATATTCCTAAATTTTAGCTTCCTAACTTATTTTGTGCCCCAAGAAAGGCAAATAACAAAATAGGAATTATTGCCAAAATTAAATTACTCAACAGAAACTACAAGGTACAAGCATGAAAAACTAAGGTACAAATATGCATGCATGATAATAAAATTCTAAATAAAGCAAATCAACGAAAATCGAAAGCACCAGTAGAAAGAGCAATAAAAGTTGACGTCAAAGTTTAAATCTTTTTGAAAAATAACAAGAAATAAAGAGTAAATCTAGGATTCAATATAAAACCATGCATGAAAATAAAAACCAAAATAAAATATATGAAATACTTGATATAAAACGATCAAGGACTCGATCTAGAATTTTGGTGTGTCACTCATTTAGATTCCATATCCAAATCACGAAATCTAACAAAAAATCTAAGAATTAAGGCAAAATGCATAAATTGAAAAAAAAGCTAGAAATTAAAGAACAAGGAAGAAATTAAGCAAAAACTTACTTGAATTAAGGAAAGGAATAACAAACTTGAATGAAATTGCAATCCATAATAAAATCCAAGTGATGACTTGAATTCGTTTTTAGCTTACAAACACTAGTACAAAAAAGTCGATTAGAGGCGCTGCATAAGTGACGGTTCAAAGAGGAACCGCTACAAAATGTGCAAAGGTGGCGCTTATTAGCAAAGAATAATCGCTTATAAAAAGAATTAAAAATTTCGTCCGGGTGGCGGCTATTGAATACCAACCGCCACCAATAATAGTAAAAGAGGCGGTTGCTTTCGAAAGCGACTCTAATAAAAAACAACCGGGTTGCGGTTTAGTAAGGAAGTGTCACAAAAAAAATCTGGGTGACGGTTCCTTAAAAAACGCCACTTATATAGCGCCACCAATACGACGATAGCATGGCGCTTATTTGGATAAGCGTCACCAATAACTATTATAGGTGCTTGCAAATTACAACCGCCACTTATAATCTGAAATAGAACTAAAAACCCTCATTTCCGAACTAAACTAATAATCTTGATTCATCGGTCTCCACCGCCGATTCCCATTCCTCAAAATCATAACCCTCCCAGAAGAAGAAAAACCCAGAAGAGAAGAAAGATAAACCCATCAAAATCAAAGGATTCAAATACAAAGATCTTGAATTAGGCACAAGCAACTTCCCAGACGCGAAGCTCTTACGCAGAGGCAGACATGGCCTCGTCTAAAAATTCATCCTCTGCAACGACCGCCTTGTCGCCGTCAAAAAACCCTCCCAAAATACCCCAATTTCCGTAAACCCTAACGAATTCGAAAAGGAAATCGACATTTTATCCGAGCTCCAAAGCCCTAAAATTGTCAACCTGGTCGATTTCATGAAAAACAAATCTCGAGATCATCTTCTGGTCGTCGAGTTCATGAGTAAAGGCACTCTCTACAATGTTCTCCATTCAAGCCCCAAGCGGGCTGGAGACGGAGGGTAAAATTGGCATTAAAAATTGCCAAAGCCATCGAAACCCTCCATTCCTCGAATCCGCCCGTGATTCATCGTGATATCATTTGAGCTTGCCTGTCATACAGTGTGTAACTATACGCAGTGAGCTGTTCTTGGCGTTTAGGAAATGGATAAAGGCATTTTTGTCAATGAAGGATCATTCATGGAGAGATTCAAACAACTCCAACAGGAGAAGGAGCAGAAAAGTGAAGTTCTGGATAAACCTTCGACTCGAAAGACTCTTATTAGTAAAACAACCATATAATTCAAGGCTAATGGCTCTGGGAAAACAAATCAAGCTCCTTCAACTGGAAAACTAGCATTCAGCTTGAAAAAAAAGTCGAAACTCGCCGCACCCCCTATTAAGTTTGATGAGGATGAAGATGAAGATGATAAGGATGCTGGAGATTCCTCAGATGATGGGCCGATGAAGCGGCTGAAGTTGGGCCATCTTGGCGCTTCTGATCAGTCAACTAGACAATTTGATATTGGTAATTAGTATTTTGCCCATCTATTGTATAAGTTCT
The DNA here is from genome assembly GCA_014905375.1 of Phtheirospermum japonicum. Classification (NCBI taxonomy): domain Eukaryota; kingdom Viridiplantae; phylum Streptophyta; class Magnoliopsida; order Lamiales; family Orobanchaceae; genus Phtheirospermum; species Phtheirospermum japonicum. The sequence continues at coordinate 297,883 of BMAC01000606.1, read as the reverse complement.
ACAGCTAATGAAGTTAAGCACGGTTGCATATCTTTTGTGCATTTAATGGTTTTCCCTTCCATTAGGGTATATTCAATAAAAAAGGGAAAAGGCCATTTTACATTATTCCTTCATTTTCTCTGTTTCCACCTTTTCTTTTCCTTTTTTTTTTTTTTTTTTTTGTGTTCTCTGGGTTGGGTTTTAAGTTTGGGTGCAGATGAGAAGAGATACTTTTCGTTTGCTGTTTAGTTAGAGTCACAAATGACTGGATATTGGTGAGTGCTAGCAAAAAACAGAGTATTAGTTAGAAGATTTTATGTGGCTTCATATTATTATATTACTAGACATAGTAATAGATTTTGTGAGAGCAGGTAAAAATAGAGTATTAGCTGGATAATGTGATTTCGATTGTACCAGTTTTTGGACTGACTTTGTTCACCTATTTTTGTAATTGGTTGCAGAATAGCGAGATGAATGTTGTATAGTTCGAAAAAAAAAACTTGGATCATTAGGTTCAGATTTTTCTTGTGCCCAGACTTTCAGATCATTGCTTTCAATAAAAATGGAACTATACTTGAAGTCACTTCTTGAATTGTTGACTTTCTGAACTTGAATGAATTTAGAAAAAAAAAACTCTCTTTGGAAATTATTACACGATTGTGTTGAATTACTTGAGACAATAATCATTTAACTTATGGTGTAATATTGGACGCAGGTATGAACAATTCGCATGACCTTCATCTCCCTCCTCGGAAAATGTTGCTCAACAATAGGCAAGACGAGCACCGTGGCTATGTTGCTTTTGTTGCTGCTGATGATGATGGGCACATGCCTTATTACTGGAATTATTGAGATATATTTCTCTGGCTTTGTAAGCTTGCTTCATAAGATGCATGATGTGAGATTTCGAAATAGAAAAAACGGGCTTCAATATTAATAAATAAGAATACGAGAAAAAAAAAAGTGGCTAGCTAACATTAATAGGACTTGTATTTTGTAGGATCTGCAGAGTTTGTCTGCCCATGTTTCGATGTCTTTTGCGCAATGGAATATGATAATGTTCCATAATGTGTGAAATAGTGAAATGAAATGTGTAACTACGTGTTCGACATTTCATTCTTTTTTTCATTTTCTTAAGTTATGCTTATATTGTTGAGATGTAAGATGAGTCGAGTTTGGTTCATGAGAACCATTTACTGATTACAGTGAAACTACATTATGGTTCTGACTTGATTTTTTCCGAATGATTAGAAACAGAGAATCACTTCGTTCTAGAGTTTACTAACAGTTTTGTTAAAAAGAAAAAGAAAAAAAAAAGAATATCCTTGAGCTTCCCACTCATTTAAGCTGTAGAGTGCTTAAACTGTAGAATATCCTGAATCAAGTTTTAGCTATTTTGTTGATAAACAGGGACACTGCGCTCTATGCACTTGGTATTGGAGATTGTTCGAAAGACGCCGTTGATAGGAGCTGAAATATGTTTACCACCAATATGGACAACAATCTATTCAGGTATTCAAATTTAAAAAAAAAATTACTTGTGCTTAGGATTGTTGAATGCTCGTAAAAGTTTCTTGTTGCATACAAAAAGTGAGACTCTTGATGTAAAAGAAATCTTGGGTGCTTCAACCATATCTGCTAGCTCGTAAAAGTTTCTCGTTTGGATATTTATTTATTTTAAAACAGAAGTCCTCGGTGGTTTAGCGTGAACTTGGGCATATTTATAGGCCGGAAAGGCTCTTAATTGTGTGTGTGTGTGTTTTTTTTTTTTAATGTTTTTCTTTTAAAATTGTAATGTAAAATATTTCCAAGTATATTGAATGCTTTTGCTAACATTTGATGTTGATTAATCTTAATTTTTATGAAACAAGAATTCAATTGTAATTGTTTGGTATTTATAGGTTTGGATGAGGATTGGTAAAATAGAATGAACATTTAATTATTTTTATTAATTATTATTTTTGAATTTAGATGGGTTATATTCAAACCGATGTTAATGTTCTTTGTGTTAACGACATCGGTTCTAAAGAAACCGATGTTATTTCTCAATATTATTGGTTACGCTTCGTGGTTAAGAAGCACCACCCAGTTTCTATTTTTGGTGGCGGCTTTTGGTGGCGGTTTTCAGCTAAGAGCCGCCACCCGATTTTGTTTTTTGGTGTCGGTTTCCACAGAATTTCAATATTTTTGGTGGCGCTTCGAGCTAAGAAGCGCCACCCGACGTCTCTTTCAAGCGGCGGTTTGAACTGTCACCCGACTTATTTTTACTTTAAGTGTCGCTACTATAAGAGGCGATTTAGAACCGCCTCCAAAGACCGTTTTGAACTGCCTCTAATCAACTTTTTTGCACTAGTGAAACCCAAGGAAAAGTTTGAAATTAAATCTAAGAATTAGAGAGAGAAATTTAATCTAAACCCAAGAGTTAGGTGGAGAGTGTTTTTTTTTTTTAACCAAATCAGAGTTTGTTCTATTTATACTAGGTTTAATTGGGGATAAATGTGTCAGATAAGCCCTAAAAACTTGGACTTCCCAGGTTTGACCAAATTTGACCCGAAATGACCCATTGGCTTGATGTTTGGCGTGGCTTGGCGAGGCTTGGCGCGAGCATAGGCGTGGGCACAGGCTGGGCGCTGCTGTTGGCTTGCCTTGGCGTCGATGTTGGCGTGCGCCAGCATGCGCCAAGGGGCCTGGCGTGAGTTTTGGCTTGCCTTGGCAAGGTTTGGCTATCATTTCAGAATATTTGGCCATTTAGGAGCTTGCTCTTGGCGCGAATTTTGGCACGTCTTGGCACGGTTTGGCTTGATTTTTGGGCCTCAATGCCTTGGCTCAAATCTAATTCATTGACCCACCTGTGAAATAATAATTTTGAACATAAAAATCCAAGAATTACACCAAATCTCAAAAATATAATTGAGACCATTTAACCATATTAAGTATAAAATCCAAAAGAAACACGAAAAACAATAACACGAGAAAATAACCTAAGAACCTAACGAAACTCGACTCGAAATTACTATAACAACAATAAAACCTAATTAAAAATACGAGAAAAATACCACAATTACATGCAAAACAATCACCCCACACTTATCCGTTTGTTCGTCCTCGACAACGAAAAGAATCGAGAATATACATGCAATGAACATTATGTAAAAAAATAAAAATCTTTGTGCTTATCCTTATTAGAGTGATAAAAGTATCAACATAAACTCATTATCACCAAGCATTTCTCGTATTACTCTTTCTCAAATGAAAACTAAATCGATGACTTCCTAACAAATAGAATTTTGAGGGTGTTCGCTCAATTCGCTCAAGTGTTTATTATATGGGATGTGTATACACTTAAGTCAAAAAATGCATGCACCTTGTCATGATTTCACAAATCGCAAACTCAAAATCAACCATTGTATATGATCAAACAAAAATCGAAAGGGATCTTTTTTTCGGGTTGTAATGTTGGCTCTTTGTTAAGGTATGAAATATTTGGATATAGTGGCTGACACACGATCATACGTGATCAATAACACAAAAAACCCTAACTTCTAGAACTCGAAGTTTATAAACGTTCTCCCTTCCCCAAATCACCAAACTTTCGTTCGAAACCCTTTCGTACCCTCACTCTTTCCCGACTTTTATTTCACAGCACTTTAAAACTTTTTGAATTCGCTTCTTTTTACTAAACTTAGCCTTTTTTAACTTTAGGCTTTTCACTTGAACGCACGCTTTATTACTTTTCGTGATTTGTGTTGGAGTTTTATTTTTGTTCTCCCCTCTTTATATATATATATATATATATATATATATATATATATATAAATAAGTGGGTTCAAATGGGAATCATGTCATTATATGCGAACCTGCGAACTTGTGATTTTATTATATAACAACAGTGCTTACAATCACACTGCTTTATTGATATTTTAGTTATATACACCAACAGTGCTTTTATTATACATATCTAATACTTTTAATTAAATAAGAAAATACACAAAACTCTGATAATCCATTTAATTAGATTTAAAACTTATAATTGACCTTATGTTCACATATAAGGACATGATTCTCATTTGAAACCTAATCCAATATATATATATATATATATATATATATATAAGAAACTAAAAATCCAAAACCTCAATTGAATCCCACACATTCCTTGTCAACTAACAACACTCTCTCTCACCTCATATAAAATATTTTAGAATCTTTAAACAAATGTCTTTTTTTTTTTTTTAATAATCTATATATGTTATAGGAACACTAATAAAAACTAAGATTAAAAATAAATCATTAGTATAATTTATACTATTCTTTTCGCAAGTTGATAAGCCAAATATCAAACTTGAGCTTAATGCTTTAAATTTAACGAGCGTTTCAAAACAAGTTCAAACGATCTATTATTAATTAATGTAAACCTACTTTCAATCAAGGATTCCATAATTATTTTCATACTCGAATAAGGAAGCAATATCCTATTAACTTTAGGTTTTGTAACTGTTTTTCTTTTGTTATATATATAAGGAAAGAGAATACAACATCAACGAGTTTAATTAAAATTTCAATCCCAAAACCTCTCTTTCCATCGACAGCAAAGAGACGATGAGTACAGAAGAAATCCTCCGCTGCCCGCCCGAGAAGATGGAGGAGATACAGTCCCTGATAAGTCCATTCAATCCTGCTCCTGCTCCTGCAAATGAAAAACTGTGCTGTCTTTCTCTTTCTTCTCCAAAAATCATGCACGTAGAGGGCACACGATACCTTCGCTGCCCATTCAGCAGTGGGAATAATAATAATTACCTTCGCTGCCCATTCGACGTGGCCGAGAAAAGAAGAGCTCATCATCGTCAGACGGTGAAAACTGAAGACAAGGCTTACATACGTTGGATTTGCTTTTCAGTTTTTGTGCTTGCTTGCTTGTTATTTAAGTTGTTTTCGTGTATTTAGGTTTTAATTTTTTCATTAATATGTATGTTATTCTTTCTTCTGTTATTATAAAGTCTGGACAGTATGTAATTTTTTCTGTTCTTTTTTCGGTTGTCGTTGGGGAGTTTGAAATTGTAAGTCAAGTTTGAAAAAAAAAAAAAAAAGAGAGAGAGAGAGACAGAGGGTGCACCCTGCTTAATTCTGCTTAATTCCCATTGTGTTTTTTTAGAAAAGAAAAATATTTTAATAAAAATCCGAGCCTTGCAATTCAAATGATATTATTCAAATACAAATTTATCATTAATTATTTACCCCAAAAAAAAAAAAAAAGCTTGGTGACATGTTACAAACTTGCAGCAAGTTAAAAAAAATAATTGTATTCTTTTTTAAAAATCTTTACGAGGTAAACTGTTTTTTGGTTTGTTTTATATTGTATTTGATCCAAAACAAAAACAGCCTTTTGAGCTTTTTATGCAAAATGCTTTTTCACAAGTTGAGTTGACTTAAATGAGCTTTTTATGCAAAAAGTTTTGTTTTTTCCAATATAAATATAGGACAAAAAAAAAATTGCACTGAGTGGAAAAAAAGCTAATTAGTGGCGCTGTATTTGTGGCGGTTCGAATTAGAGCCGCTGCTAAAAATGTAAAAGCGGCGGTTTTAATATTTTAACCGCCACCTGGTTGAAAAAAATAAAAAATATGTCCGGGTGGCGGTTCCTAATGTTGAAGCGCTACTTAAAAATATAAAAGGCGGCGGTTCAATACAAAACCGTCTCCAATAATTTGCTTCGGGCAGCGCTTTGTAATAGAAGCGCTGCCAATAAGTTAGACCGGGCAGCGGTTATCGTCTCATTAGCAAAGCTTCACTTTTTCTTCTGTTTTCTTTTTTTTTTAATCTTTCATTTCTAAATCGAAATCAGATGTGCAGAAACCTAAAAAATTATCGGACACAAAAATCCATTTCTAAATCGAAATTCAGATCTGGTGCAGATGTCTAGGGAGGAGAAACCCTAAAAATTATTGGACAAATCCATTCCATCCTTTGATTTTTTTTCTGCTGTACGACGGCGATGATCGCAACTCCGACGACTACCGCCGCTCCGATCTCATCTCATTCCTTCCGTTCTTAGGCGGTTTGTTTCTCTATCTTCGTTTTTGCGTGTTCGATTTTTTGTGTCTTTTTTTTCTGCGAATTTGAACGAAGATGCAAACATGTTTTCTGCAGAAGCTTCTTGACTGGTTTGATGAAATATCGCATTTCTTGCGAATGATTTGGCTCTGAGTTTCAAGGAATCCGATGTTTTAGGTAGGTTTTGGAATTTTATTCAATTCTTTGAGAAATTTAGGGAAAAGATGTTCATCTGAGCGTGAATTTCTCACTGCCACCATATGTTTGGTCAATATGGACAACTCAGTGATTAATACCTAATAAATTCTTAGATTTCACTAACTTTGGGACTTAAACCATTTTTAAGCTAAATCAATCTCTCTGCTGCTAAACTTGATTAGTCTGCTCTGTGAATCCTAATGTTCAACCACAACATTTGTGAGACATAATGGCATGCTTGTAAATTTTGAATCCCATGGTAGAGAAAACAATATTCATTATTTATTGGAAGCTATAATTATACTTCGTGGGATTATTTTTAATTTGACATGTTGCTGCCTTTAATGGGAATCAAATTGACTTTCAAACGTATAATCCATATGTGTGTGACATTTACATTAGATAATCCTAATTCATGATCGTAAATATTACTGTTTAAGGAGTTTTATTCTCTATAGAAATTCTTGATGAGTCAATGATGCTATTCTTTTGGATTAGCCTATTGATAATAGATAAATTGACTGCTTCGATGGAACTAAAAGACTTGCGACATTTTTTATTTTGTCTTTTGGCATTTTTTGTCAATGTTATAGTCACCTTTAGGTAGAATTTGTATTTCTCAGTTTGTTGAAACTCAACTTCAAAATCAGGCTAGTTATGAATTATTAAGGTATATTCATATTTAAATATTTAATTATTCTTGGAATATCTTTTCGAAAGTTTAAATCTTGCTTTCTTGGGATATATAGCTGGATCATAATGGAGCCTTCTGTTATATTTCATTTCTCACACAGACGTATGTATGTGTGTGTATTCCGATCATGAGTGAGGTTATCTTGTCACAACGAAACTTCTACTTTCACATATGTCATGTTCTCTATCTCAATCTCTGTTAAAATTTTAGGCCTATCTTTTCTTTGCATTTTCATGATTTGGTCGCAGCTACTAAAGTACTAACTCCAGATAATCTAATGAAGCTAATATATGATACGATAAAAAGCGAGAGTCCAGGAACATCAGGGTTTGAGGATTGTCTGTGTTTTTTCTCACAAGAAATGTTCAATGCAAGGTAAACTCTTTTTTGCTTCTGATAACTCTTGTATTTTTTGCAGAAATTAACTTCATTTGTTCCTAATTTAAAAAACAAATCCTAATGTTCTGCCAGATCTGGATCGTGGAATGGTGGTGATGGGGTATGAGTTGAACTGTCAGGAAAAATGCATGTCTTAGTCCGGTTACTTGCTCCCCTTCGTAAGAGAACAGATTATAGGATCATTCTAGGTTCGAATTACACAGGTGCCTGATATTGAGCTTTAATTGATTGAAAACTTGATTATGCTTATGTTATTTACAATGTGATCCATCTATTTATTTTTTCTTTTCACTTTTCAATAAGAATCATTCTATCCTTTGTTCTGTTGAAGTGTATCGTTTTTTCACACACTCACTATAGAAAAAAAGCACATTGTTCTGTTTGTTTCTCATCATAATAAACAGTTTTCTTGAAATATATGCTGCCAATTTGTTGATATTACATTGTCCTAGCTTGTTGTTAAGTATACAATCATACAGAGATAGTGATAGAGAAACATAGAAAAAAAGGGTGGTGGGTGTGTTGAAGAAAAAAAAAAAGAAAGAGAAAAAAAAAAGGAAGGAAAATTAAATCTCAATACCCATGATATGGATATCTATTCCTTTTCCATGAGAGTAAGGTTGGTATATCCCTTTCATTTTTCCCATTTATGATGCCTTTTCTGTTATTCTCTCCTTTTAACTCCAATCTTGGTCATATTAATTGTTAGTGATTATTAATTTGTTATCAAAGGTGGTGTCGTTTGGACAGAAGACAACACAACTAAATGGAAACATATGGTATTTTTTAATTGTTATCTTCTTCCGTTTTGTTGATAATTATTTATAAATTCTATATTTCTACTGATCCTTTTACTCTGGGATCCTTTTGTGCAGAACAATGCGAAATAGATAGGGCTCGGGTTCTTGTCCATTGCATGTCCGGCAAAAACAGGTGAATTTTACTATCTCAAACTGGGGCTCATGCCTCTCTCTTTTTTTTTGATAATTCATTTTGTTCTTTAAACTTCAATTATTCATTCTTTTTCTAGTGGGCAGTAAGTTCATTTTGGATAGTCAAGGCGCGTGCAATAATGAAATTTTCTTTTGATCACAACAAGCTTGTATACTTTCAATAATTTCTTTTCCTTGCTGTTGTAGTGTTAACTTATTTGAATGACGATAATAATCAATTCCTTAACATGAATTTATTAATGTTTTTTTACAGGTCCCCTGCCATAGTAATGGCTTTCTTGATGAAAAGCAAAGGTTGGAAACTCGCACAGTGTTATCAATGGGTGAAAGAACGCAAACCTTCAGCTGAACTAAATCAAGGTTTAGTCAAACTCTGCTTTGCTTTTTTTAGTGCTCATTTGATCTGTCAAAGATTTTTCATGACTGGGTATTGCTTAAAATGCCAAAAACGTGCACAAGAAAATAAAAATTGAAATATGACAAGCATAAATATGTAGGAACTCATAGCTGTAGCAAACTTGAAATGAAATAAATACTAGCTTGTGCCTCGCCCATTTATCAGTAGTAACCTTTTGAAAAAAATAAATAAATTGTGTTGTAATATCGAGAAAGGCCTATATACAATAGTCAGAGATCTCACATAACTCATTTCACATTTTTTCAAATCTGATTTTATTTCAGCGGTCTACGAGCAGTTACAGGAGTACGAGCAAAAGATATTTGGAACAGCCGAGAACAACAATAATAGCGTCACTGTAAATTCGCAATCCTTTAGCTTCGGCTTCTCAAGGCCAAACGATCCACCACTTCCAGTTCCGGTTTTCATTAATAATACTGTCGGTGCTTCAATATTTTCCCATGCCCCTTTTGACGTCCCACCACAGGAATTCACATTCGGAGCTGGACACACTCAGAAAAACACATCAGACGAAACACCTTTCAACACCAACACAAATATTCCTGCTGTTAATTATATTACCATGGATGGTTCTTGACCGAGCTTTCAATTATATTCTCGTCTATCGGTCTAAAGGAAGTAACAAAGAAGCTCTTTAAGCTTTCAATGGAAATAACAAAAGGAGAAGTACAACTGATCGCTAGATTGATAAAGGTGAGGATACATTTAATTTTGTTATTCGAGCATCGTTTGGCCTTTTGAACTTATGGTTAATCACAAAATCTACTGTAGGGTGTAGGTTTTGATTACAAGAAAATCGAGTTATCTTTTGGAAAAATAAATATCCATATGACAGGTTTTTCATTCTTTACAAATTGCCTCTCAGGAAGGGGGTACTCTCTTAAAAATAACTGGGATTTTATGTAATTAAGTTAATCCACAGGGGTAGTTTTTATAATCATCCCTTCAATTTATGTATTTACTTAATTTTTTCGACATAGAGCTCTTATTGCAATTGTTTGAATTTGGTGATATATCAACTCAGCTGGTGAGAAAAGCTAGAGGATGCGGTTGAAGAAATTGGAGGAGCTGAGTCACTAAAAGCGCTGGGGGGCGCTCTTTCCTCTACAAAGGTTGTTGTTCCTTGGAAAATCAATTCGGTTAACAAGGATTTTCTACAAGTAATTACAACTGATTGTAACTCATCAAAATATTAAAGTTGTATAAAAGTAACGATGTTTGTACTAGTAGAGAATGATGCTAAATTTATATGTATAATACAGGCTGGGGTTGAGAGGTACCGAAATGCTTGGTCTCAAATTTGTGAAATTAGTCGAAAGGGACTTGAAAAGGTTTATCAGCGGCTTGGAGTTCATTTGGAGGAAAAGGTACTGAAGGACACACACACTCTCTCTCTCTCTCTTTGCTCATGTTTATGTTTGTCTACTTGAATCTTTGGGTAAAGATCCAGTAAGGTCTTCCTAACATCTGGATGATGTGATCAAAGAAGATCATATGGTGACTAATATATTGCAGTTTGGTGATTTTGCCATGATTTGTATACAATGCTATTGTCCCTCTTCTTCTTTTTTTTTTCTCAGCGGCTGTTGTTAGGGGCTTTGATGTAAATGTAAATGTTGATTCGATGTTGGCTTAATTGTGTTTTTTTTTTTTTTACTTGTAAAATTGTAATGTAAAATATTTATTTAAGTATATTGAAAGCTTTTGTTTACATTTGATGTTGATTAATTTTAATTTTCATGAAATATGAATTAAATTGCAATTGTTTGGTGTTTACATACAGGTTGGGATGAGGATCGGTAAAATAGAATGGATGTAATTCTTTTTTTTTTAATTATTATTTTGGAATTCAGATGGGTTATATTCAAACCGATGTTAATGTTATCTGTGTAAACTACATCGGACTACATCGGTTCTTTAAGAAACTGATGTTATTTATCAGTAATTATTGGCAGCGCCTCCTATCTAAGAAGCGCTGCCCGATTTCTATTTTTGGCAGCGGTTCTTAGCTAAGAACCGATGCCAATAATAGTTTTAGCAGCGCTTCTTAGCTAAGAAACGCTATTAGCAGCGGTTCTTAGAGAAGAACCGCCACCCGAATCTAATTTTAAGCTGCGGTTTTGAACCGCCGCCCGGGTTTTTTTACTTTAAGCGTCTCTAGTATTAGAGGCGGTTCATAACCGCCTCTAAAGGGTGTTTTTAACCGCCTCTAATCGCCTTTTTTGCACTAGTGTTAGTATCAAAAAGTATCCAAAAATGCTAAAATACTGATTATTGATTAAAGCTAATAGTGCATATTGTCTACGCGCTGTTAATCGCTATTCACAACCCTGTTCAATCTCGATACAAATTGCTACATAAAGACAAAGAATTAACCGGTATAGTATCTATTTCATAAACCAGCTTAGTATGCATCATAATTCCAAGACTCGATAAAACCTCAAATTTACTTCATTCATAAAACAAAGTGTGAGAATGATTTGAGTATCACCGTGTGTTGATTGTAAAGAATAATTCCACTATAAATACGAAGGATTACAAATGATTTACAAGAAAAGAATCATAAAATAATTATAGAAAATAATACACATGATACAAAAATGATTTAGTCAATACTTTCCTTATTACCCCCCCTCAAGAATTGCGAGGGATGAAGGCCAACGCAAAGCTTGGAACGTAACGCTGGTCGTGGAAGACTTTTGGTGAAGATATCAGCGATTTGGAGATGAGAAGGACAAAGCGAGTGGAAAGTCTCCCCGAGGAAACAAGCTCACGAACAAAGTAATAGTCAATGTCGATATGCTTAGCCCGTTTAGGAGCTACAGGATTTTGACTCAAGAAGATGGCGCTTTTGTTGTCACAGGGAAGAACTGGTCGAGAACGAGGCAATGATTTGAGTTCTCGGAGCAAGTTTGTCAACCAAATAAGCTCAGCAGCTGCATTGGCCATAGCCCGGTATTCGGATTGACAACTGGACCGCGCAACAGTTGGTTGTTTCTTGGCACTCCAAGAGACAAGGTTCCCACCAAGAAAAATGGAGTAGCCATAGGTAGACCTACGTGTCTCGACACAGCGAGCCCAATCCGCATCAGAATATCCCATAATAGAAGACTCCGGTTGACAAGAGAACGACAAGCCGAAGTGAATAGGGCCCTTAACGTAACGGAGAATGCGTTTGAAAGCAGAGAAATGATCTTCCGCGGGAGAATGCAAGAACTGGATGACTAAATTCACAGAGTACGATAGGTCCGGTCGAGTTATAGTCAAATACTGTAGTGCTCCAACAAGAGAACGATATAGGGTGGGATCCTGAAAAGGCGATCTTGTGCTAACAAGAGATTCCCCAGCAGGAAGAGGCGTAGCAACAGGCTTAGAATCTAAAAGATTAGCACGTTCAAAATATCATGAGCATACTTCGCCTGGCCAACGAATAAACCAGACGACATATAGGAAATTTCCAAACCCAAAAAATAGCTAAGATTTCCGAGATCCGTAATGGCAAATTCAGCATGAGCACGAGTAATGAAGCGATGAAGCATAACCAAGATCCATAATGGCAAATTCAGCATGAGCACGAGTAATGAAGCGATGAAGCATAACAGGATCATTACCAGTCGGAATAATGTCATCTACATACAATAATAAATAGATGACAGTGATACTGCGGTGAAAATAAAAAAGGGAGGAGTCCGAGCGACTGGCGTTAAAACTGAGACCGAGTAAGAAGGTACTGAACCGCTGAAACCAAGCTAAGGGGGCTTGACGGAGACCGTATAATGCTTTCTTAAGACGACAGACATGATCTAGGAAACGAGGATCAACAAATCCCGGTGGTTGAGCCATAAGTACCAGTTTTTGAAGGACACCATTCGAAAATGCGTTTTTAACGTCCAGTTGATGAAGAGGCCACCGATGTTGGACCGCGAGGGCCAAGACGACCCGAACTATCGCAGCTTTGACAACGGGGTTGAACGTATGATTGAAGTCAGTGCCCAAAATTTGAGTGAAACCCTGGGCAACAAGTCGAGCCTTGTGACGTTCCACGGAACCGTCAGAGCGGTATTTAATTCGAAACACCCATTTGGAGCCAACAATATTAGTGTTCGGAGGGCGAGGGACTAAATCCCAAGTATGATTTGAGCGAAGAGCATTAATTTCCATTTTCATAGACGCGAGCCATTCAGAAGATTTAGAAGCGGTCTTGAAGCCACGAGGTTCAGAGGAAGTTGATAGACTGGCAAGGAGAGCTGTGGATGCAATGTTGATTGGATATTTTGGCTTAAAAATACCTGACTTGGCTCGGGTAACCATCAAATGAGAGGGAGGTTGGGGAAGCTTCACGGGTGCAATTGGCTCTTGGTCGACCGGTTACGGTTCGATATGAGTGTCAGGAGAAACTTGAGGAGGAGCAATATGTGGCGGATGTAATGGAGCAACTGGAGCAGCAGGCTCTGGAGAAGTGCCCGAACAAAGACGACATGGTTGCGGAAGCGGTGAAGGTTGATGCGTACACGGAGAAAGCGTCAATGCGGGCGACGATTTGGATGACGGAAGCTCCAAGAAGCTGGAAATACCCAAGGCAGAGCGCGCGGAGGAGGGGCAGCACCGGAGAGAGGAAAGCACAACTCGTCAAATTGAGCATGCCGAGTGATGAAAACCCGAGAGGATGCAGGATCGTAACATCGAAATCCCTTATAAGAGCTGCTATATCCCATAAATATACAAGGTACAAGGCCTGCTGCGAGGATCTAATTTATGAGCGGCATAATCTCATAGATATGGGTATACACGACAGCCGAAGGGCTTAAAATTTGCATAGTTAGTCACAGAACCATAAAGTAGTTCGAAAGGCGACTTGTTGTCCAAAACGATAGATGGAAGGCGATTAATTACATAAACTGCAGTTGCAAAAGCATCAAACCAATAATTTGTAGGAATGTGAGCATGAAAAAACATAGAAAGACCTGTTTCAGATATATGACGATGCTTTCGCTCAACACGACCGTTCTGCTGTGGAGTGTAAGGGCAAGATATGCTATGGTGAATCCCGTGTAAAGAAAAAAAAATCATGAACACAATTATTAACAAATTCAGAACCACCATCAGATTGAAAAATTTTCACAGTGCTAGAAAATTGATTACAAACGAAGCTGTGAAAACGACCAAGAACGTCATTGAATTCTGACTTCGTATGCAACAGATAAATCCATGAAAAATGTGAGTAATCGTCAATAAAGGCAACATAATATCGATAACCATCAGTTGTGTTAGCAGGGGCGGGACCCCATAAATCGCAATGAACCATACCAAGTACACTCACGCTTATCGTTCAAATTGAAAGGCAAACGTGTGCTTTTGGCCATTTGACAGAATGAGCAAAGACCGGGACTTGGTAATAAAGATGTAACGGATGAATGGCTTAATTTATTTAAATTCAAAATAACAGAAAATGGGACATGCCCCAAATGTAAGTGCCACAATGTAAAGCTAGCCTTCAAGATTTTGGAATGGAGAGCAGCCACCAAAGCTGGGTGACCTTGCTCCAAAACATATAAACCTCGATCATGCCTTCCTCGAGCCAGGACTGTTTTGTTCTGCCGGTTCTGAATTTCAAAAGATTTGTCAGAAAAAACCACATCGACGGAAAAATCAGATGTGAGTTTGCTAATAGAGAGTAGATTTTTGGTTAAGTGCAGAACTACTAAGACATCAAGTAGACGAATATTATCAGATAAAGAACGAGTCCCAATATGTGTAATAGAGAGAGAGTTCCCATTACCGACAATAACTTGACCATTACCATTGTACTGTTCAAAAGAATCCAAGGTAGATGGCTGAGCAGTCATATGAGCAGAGGCTCCCGAGTCGACATACCAATCAGAAACTGAATCTGAAACGCTGCATGAAGCGTTAAAAGCCTGAGCAAGTTGAGCAGAAGACGGGGCTGGAGCGCGCGATTGAAGGAATTGTGGACATTTATCCGCATAGTGAGGGCCTTGACAAATTTGACAGTGAGGGACGTACGGCTTGCGACGTCCACGCCCACGCCCACCCAGATTTCCGCCACGGCCAGACGGACCACCACGGAATGAATTTGCAGCAACAGTTTTGGAGGTGGTGTGGCGATGCGGCTGTGGTGACGGGACAACAGGACCAGAGGCTATGAAGGCGACTGGAGCAGCGGTGGAATCATCCATTTGCCGAGTGAAGATGTCAAATTATTGGGCTTGATGCAGCAAATCACGAAAAAGCGGAACCGGCGAGAGGGCCATTCGAGTATCTGCAAAATCCGCAAAGTGAGGACCTAACCCTCGTAGGAACCAGTGACTTTTATCCAAGTCCTCAACAGGACGACCAATAGCGGCCAGATGATCGCATAAATTTTTTAATTTCAACCATATTCTGCAACAGAGAGATAGCCGCGTTTAAGGAGGAGCAACTCCTCTCGGAGTTGATGGGCACGGGATTGAGATGAGTGCGCAAAGGCAGACTCAAGTGCAAGCCAGACTGCATGAGAGGTAGTACATCCGATAACCTCAGCAATTGTCTCCTCAGTGAGAGAGGAGAGAAGTAGAGATATGATCCGCTGATCCTTGGTTCGCCAAGCCGTGTAGGCCGGATTTGCCGATTCCTCATTGTTATTGGTCAGTGTAGGAGCGGGGGGATGGAAGGAGCCATCAACAAAACCTAGAAGGTCGTATGATAGCAGCATTGCATTAACCTAATTTTTCCACAGGAGATAGTTGGAGGAAGTTAGCTTGATGGTGACCAAGTGAATCAAGGTATTGATAGGAACCGAATCGGAGGCAGAAATGGCTGCCATGGATAGTGAAGAGACTGGATATATGACGAAGGGGACAAGTTCATCGTTTAAGAGAGAGGGCAGTGAGGGCGGCGAGATTATGCGAGGTAGAAGAGAATAGAGTTTCGATGTGCGGCTGATACCATGTGAGAATGATTTGAGTATCACCGTGTGTTGATTGTAAAGAATAATTCCACTATAAATACGAAGGATTACTAATGATTTACAAGGAAAGAATCATAAAATAATTATAGAAAATAATACACACGATACAAAAACAATTTGGTCAGTACTTTCCTTATTATAAAGCAACAATATGGTCAAAAACATTTGAAAACACACAAAACATTGCAATAACTGAAACACTTTCAATAAGAAGTTAACTAAAACCGCCATTTTAACCACCACCACCTCCCTCACGGCGTCAATATCCATTGTCGCCGCCATAATGGTCGCACTTCCATAGTCTCTTTCGCGTGATTGAGCCTCGTTGATGGTGATGCTCCGACCATCGAGATCTTGACCGCTCATCCCTCGATCGCGTTACTCATCCGTAAAAAGCAAAAACATAAAAATAAAAATAAATCAGTGACCTTGCCGTATTGAGACTAATCGGTGGTGGGCCAGGCCAAACTAGTGACGAAACATCTATATTTGTCGTAGAACTATTTGGGAATCGATATTTTTCTAAATGTAGTGTATGAGATTATTCTACAATGTAGTCACTGTATGATATTTATACCCTCACTAACCAATAGATTTGTATAAAGAAATCTTAATCCATAAATATTGGTGATGTGTCAAATAATAATTGGATTACCATACATGAGTATGATATTGTGAAAGCGTGTATTTCATATCCAAGTACAAGACTTTATAAGAGCAGACAAACGAATAACATACATACACATGAAAAAACTAAAGTCTAAATACATTAAAACAAATTACACAAGCAAGCACAAAAACTCAAAACCACAACCACCAAAGGAAAGCCTTGTCTCCAAATGGTGAGCTCTTCTTCCCATTGCCACGCCCACACGACGAACAGGCATAACCAGGCTTTCCTCATGGACAAATACAAATTGAATCAGAATTTCCTTGTCCAAAATAACCTTCCGAGACAAAACCGTGTTACCCTTGCATATAAGCATCTCTGTTCTTTTCCAAGAAACCGCACCCAACACAACCTCCCCGTTCTCGTACACATAAAACGGCTTGAACACGTCCGGGCAACAACTCGGTTCAAACTCAACATCGAGAATCTTAGTCCAATAATGTTTCAGCTTGTCCGAACAATCACCCCCTTCCTCCTTCCTACCCCAAAACACAATACGAGACGATGCTTTAACGAAGACGCAGAGCATCCCCAGCACAACAAAGAGATCCACGTTATCGATAAGTTTACTTAGCCAATATTCCTCCGGCAGAGATACCTCTCTACGTTCGTTATCCGATAGACGAAACGATAGAAGGCTCCTTCGTCGCCCAACGTGGGCCACCAGTAAACAGACCCGTTTAACAACACACTCCAATTAGGGGAACAATCTCGTGGGAAATTGTCGAGTTCTGTCCACGTGTCACTTTTCAAGGAGTACATCTTAGCAGTGGGTCCACGTTTGGACCTCGCAGCTATAAACAATTTATAATCATCCCCGCCACCGTCGTCATTGCGGCCCAACTCGAAAAAACAAAAGGGGAATTTTAAGAATGTTGGTTTTCCTTTTACTTCCAGGATTTTCCTGTGGGTCCCGAGAGAAGGGTTCCAAATATAGATTGATCGGTCGATGCAGATGCATAGTAAACCATTATAGGATGCAAGGATATGGCGATAATCTCCGAAGAATGGGCAGCGAAGGCATTGAGTGCTGGCGCAGTTTATATGGAGGGAAGAGAGAGAAAGGGAGCACAGTTTTTCCATAGCACGATTGTATGGATTGATGAAGACCACCTTTTTGTGGGAGAGGTTGTTGCAATTGAGGATGAGGTGTCTACGTGCGAAGCGGTGTTCGGAGATTAGGGATTGGTAGTGATGCGGACCAAAATGTCCATACGTAATATTATTTGATTTATGAGGTTATTTGTGGTAAGCGACCTCATTTATGGGAGAGGGTGTTCCTCCTAGAAGATGAGCGAGCTGTGTTGTGATTTTGGGAAGTGAGCGAACTGTTTTGGTATTAGCGAGCTGTTTGTGAAGAGTAGCTACCTGTAGTATGGGGATGATTTTTCATATAGGGTCGTGATCTCTTGTAATTTGGGCTGAGTACTTGAGCCTATTTGTGGGTTTGATGTACGTGGATTGTTATGGGCCTGGTGGGCTGTAAGCTCCGGCTTATTTTAGTACTTTATTGAGAGGTTTATTGTTTATGGGAATTTACTATATGGGAGGAATCCTAATTATAAGACAGTTGTGGTATTTATGGAATTGTGGTAGGAGAAGGTAACCTTTGCTGGGGAAGGACTTCTCTTGTATCTATAAAAGGAGGTGCATACCTCTCATTATTTTCATGAGCTAATATTGACTTAAGCATCGGAGAGTCTTAACGGGTTGGGGGGTGGGACTCCTACCCGTTCGATACGCTGTTTTGCAGGATCAGCGAGGTCGCCAGGAGATTCGAGGAGGGCTTCCCAGGTCGCTGTAGCATATTCAGAAGTAATTCTAGGTAGCTGGTCTCTTTGAGGTCAGTACCCCCTTTATTTGGTAGTTCAACTTTTTGGACTCATCAAATTGGCACCGTCTGTGGGAAAGAGAGACATCGAGTACTTGAGCGAAAGACGTGAGGTACACAATTTTCGTAGGTCTAAAATCTGACTGCGCAATAAACTTCAAAAATCGTTTTCTACTGTTTCAACCGTTGGATCGCGTTGAAAATTTTACTAAACCTCAGAGACCTTTTAAATTACGTATTGAACGGTGGAGATCGGATTTTGAGATGTGAGAGAATTTATATAAATTTTCGATCGAAGTAGTTTTTATTTTCGGAAAATCCTGCGCAGTGTTTTTCAAAATAGGATTGTGCATAATATAACCGTTGGATCAACTGAAAAATTGGATATGTTAATATAAACATGTTAATTTTAATCTGAACGGTGGAGATCTTATTATGAGTTTGTAAAAAGTATATAACGAATTTTAAATAGAGCTGATCCTGTTTCCAAAAAATGCTTGTCTAATTTCTTTTGAGAATTAAGTTATGTACACTTTAATTGTTGGACGGAGTTGAAGTTGGGTATAATATGTACGATATATAGTGGTTAAATATGAATAGTGGTGGAGATTAAGTTTTGAAGATTTGTGAACACGAATAAAGGTTGTGATGCTTGCGTTTTATTTATTGATCATATACTAACGGACTGAGTAAGGTCTATTCGTTTGTATTAATGTTGGTTTTTGAGGATTACTTTATGTGTTGCTTGGACCTTAACTCGGGAATGGTCAACGCAAACAAACGCGATGAGGTCGCGTGTCCAAATATTCAAGGGATGATCCATTTTGTTGCTCGAAATCTAAGGTGATGAGGTTGTTTATCAACATAACACAACAAAATCAACACAAATCGAGATAAGTATTTATTTTGTTTTAGATGTGTTTAAATGAGGATGGTATGGTTTGGTTGATTGATGTGGTTGTCATGTGGAATACTTCCTTATTGACTTGATTTATATGGGGGATAGACTTATGGTTTATTTGATTTAATAGAGATAAACGTATGGTTTATGTGATTATATAAAATATTAATTATCCATGGGGTTGGATAGATAGATTTATGATGGTATATTAATCATGCGTGGAGAGTGCTAATTGGACTTATGTGGTTTTATTTTGTGGGGATATGTATGTGGTTTAACATTCGGTTGATGAGGACTTATTTTGATTTTATATGGTTATGAACATGCTAAGAATTGATCATTTTTACACATTCCCGTATGAAAATACAGCACTGCCACACTTCAGTAAATTGGTCATAACTCACTGTTGGATTATCCGTTTTGAGATCCGACTTTTGAATTGGAAACTAGACTCGTGGATCTTTCCATTTATATGTAGTTTGGTTTTTAATTCATTACTGATTAAAACAGTTTAATCTTAAAAGTTGGTATATGTGTGCTGAGGACTTTGTGTCAGTTTAGTTTTGATCCTATATGGCTTGATGGTGATATGATATTTGTGATTGTGGAAAATGGAAACCTTTGATGTGAAAAATATTTGATTAACATGTTATTGGCACGAGTAAGGTTGTGATATTCGCATGATATTTTCTATGATTATGCTAACGAATCTGGGTGTAGGGCCTGTTTAGGTCGTATTAACCTAGGGTTAATTTGTGGGTTGTCCGACATGTAATTCGGATATGGGCAACCCAATGCGAAGAGGTCGCGAATGTTTAAGGCCATGTACCAGGTCGCGCGTCTAAACATTGACAAAAAGTGATCGGGGAATTGTGATACCTAAAAACAAAAAGGTCGTGCAGTTGGATATTCGAGAAGAGGTGAATTTTTCTATGGCATCAATACGAATACGTATCGGGTACGCTTTTAAAATCTCGAGAAAGGAATGGTTTCCAATTTTATGCCCTGTTTATTTTTATGTGGTTGAGCATGGGGGGAGTAATTGATTTATACGATTTAAATGGTTATGGTGTGTGATTTAATTTAAACGGTTAAGGTCTGGTCACATGTTGGATTTATGGCGTATTAATTAAAGGTTTTATGGATTGATGGTTTTATGTTCTGAGTTATGGGAAATACGTATAATTAACATGTTAAGGTCTTCGCGACCTCGTTATGGTCCCTATGACCTCATTATGATCTTGACAATCTTGTGCGATCCAGATTTTATGATCCAATATGGATTTTATGTTTAATTCCGATGCTTTCATTAGGTCGATGATCGTTTAATTCCGACGCTTTCATTAGGTCAATGATCGTTTAATTCCGACGCTTTCATTAGGTCGATGATGATTTAATTCTGACGCTTTCATTAGGTCGATGATAGTTTAATTCCGACGCTTTCATTAGGTCGATGATAYTTTAATTCCGACGCTTTCATTAGGTCGATGATAGTTTAATTCCGACGCTTTCATTAGGTCGATGATCGTTTAATTACGACGCTTTCATTAGGTCGATGATGATTTAATTCTGACGCTTTCATTAGGTCGATGATCGTTTAATTACGACGCTTTCATTAGGTCGATGATCATTTAATTCCGACGCTTTCATTAGGTCGATGACGTTAATTCCGACGCTTTCATTAGGTCGATGATGATTAATTCCGACGCTCTCATTAGGTCGATGATGATTAAATTCCGACGCTTTCATTAGGTCGATGATGATTAAATTCCGACGCTTTCATTAGGTCGATGACGTTTAAATTCCGACGCTTTCATTAGGTCGATGATGTTTAAAACCGACGCTTCTATTAGGTCGGTGATGGTTTTATGGTTATGGGCTGATGCTTGTTTTAGGTCGGCAGGCTGGGGAGAGGGTAACTCTTGTGTTGGAGGGCACCTCTCTCGCAGTGAAAGTAAAGTGATAGTGGGCTGACGCTTGTTTAGGTCGGCGGGGCGGGAGAAGGTAACTCTGAACCGGAGGGCACTTCTCCCACCCGAGAGTTGGTTGTGATGTGAAAGTGGTTGTTTCAGTGGGCCGACGCTTGTTTTTGGTCGGCGAGGCGGGAGAAGGTAACTCTGGACCGGAGGGAACTTCTCCGCCCGTACAAAGTTTGTGATTGTGGAAAGTGGTGATTTTTGTGGCGGGAGAAGGTAACTCTGGACCGGAGGGCACTTCTCCCGTGAGTATGTTGAAAGGGTGATTTGTGGTGAAAGTTTGTGTTTTGTAAGAGTTGTTTTTGGCGGGAGAAGGTAACTCTGTACCGGAGGGCACTTCTCCCGCATGAAGTTTGTGTTTTGGGGAAGTTGAGTCATTCTTGTGATATATGATAAATAGAGTTGCGCGAGCTATTCTGATGGTTTTCTATGACTAAGTGGTTGTAGTGTTTGTTTTACATGTTTTTTCTTATGATCATATAGATGGTTGTTCTTATGCGAGCTAATATGCTCGGAGTGCTGGTTGATGGGATGTTTTAATAAGTCAGGGTTGATTGTTTTTAGGATACTGTGATCTCGTAAGACGAAGTGTGTGATTGGTTGTTGCGACCTATAATAGCTTATGGGTCTTATTTCGTACATGGTTTTTGGTTTCATTACCCTTTGGGGCGAGCTGTGTGCATTTTTACCCTTCGGGGCGGATTGTGTGTTTTACCCTTTGGGGCGAGCTTTGTGCATTTTTACCCTTCGGGGCGGATTGTGTGTTTTACCCTGTGCGGCGGGTTGTGTGTTGTTTGCCCTGTGGGGCGGTCGTTTTGTTACCCGTTAGAGCGGGCTGTGTGCGTTATACCCTTCGGAGTGGATGGCTTTTTCCAAATAACACTTGGCGAGTTATTTTCATGGTTTTCATATGGTTAGAAGTTGTGGTTGTATTATTATGTGTTTGGAAGAGGTATGATTGACCTACGCATCTTTTTCAAGATATTGTGTTCTGATATTATGGATGGTTATGTCTGTGCGAGTTAATATGTTTTATATGCGAGCTGGTTTTAGCTCTATCGGATTATTTGTGATTCGTGATGTGATCTCATGGTCTTATGAGGATATGAAATATGATTGTGATTGGTTACGAATTTGTGGCGACCTATGTGCAAATCATGTTTATTTGACATTTACTTTTTGGGGATAATCTAGTTGGACTAACTTGATTGTATTAACTTGGGGGACTATATAGGCGAGCTTTATTGAGTTGATGTGGCCTAGTTGTTTTGTTTTACTTATATTAATTAAACATTGGGACTAGGTAGTTTTCAGTCCCATGTTATTGTCATATGGTTACAATTGTATTTTCTTGTGTTATTGTGCTCGGTTATAACTTCATGCTGAGGGAAGGCTGTATGGTTTTAGGTCGTCAGGTATGGGTCTGGGGACTCGACTTGGGGACTCGCAGGAATATGTTCTTGGGTAATGAACGAGCTCAACGAGCTGATCTTTTTGAGGTCGCGATTTTAATGTGGTAAATTCTTATGGGATGATTGATGTATAGTGGTGAGGTGATTTGTGCGTGTGTTGTATGTTTATTTGTTTTTGAAATTATTGAGTTCGAATATGATTTTAAGTCGGTGGATAAAAGTTGTGTTTTCAGATCGTCATATATATAGTTGTGAACTTGGTTTGGGACTTGTAGGTTGTCTCTCGCAAGGGATCGTGCTATTTTAAAAAAAAATAAGTGAGCTCAGTGAAGCTGTACTTTTGCAGGTTGCATGTACATTCTATAATTTACTGTGGAAAGATGAGTGTTATAGCTCGGTTTGTTGAGTTGTGTGATTTTGATGTGTGGTTTGGTAAGGTAAAATGATGATTTACTTATTGTTTTTGAAGTGGTTGTGCTCTTGTAATTCTGTTTTTACATGTCCTACCTGATTTCGTGCCTCAATCAGCTAGAACATGGGGGACTAGCTGATGCGGACCAAAATGTCCATACGTAATATTATTTGATTTATGAGGTTATTTGTGGTAAGCGACCTCATTTATGGGAGAGGGTGTTTCTCCTAGAAGATGAGCGAGCTGTGTTGTGATTTTGAGAAGTGAGATAGCTGTTTTGGTATTAGCGAGCTGTTTGTGAAGAGTAGCGACCTGTTTTTCATATAGGGTCGTGATCTCTTGTAATTTGGGCTGAGTACTTGAGCCTGTTTTTGGGTTTGATGTACGTGGATTGTTATGGGCCTGGTGGGCTGTAAGCTCCGGCTTATTTTGGTACTTTATTGAGAGATTTATTGTTTATGAGAATTTACTATATGGGAGGAATTCTAACTATAAGACAGTTGTGGTATTTATGGAATTGTGGTAGGAGAAGGTAACCTTTGCTGGGGAAGGACTTCTCTTGTATTTATAAAAGGAGGTGCATACCTCTCATTATTTTCATGAGCTAATATTGACTTAAGCATCGGAGAGTCTTAACGAGTTGGGGGGTGGGACTCCTACCCGTTCGAGACGCTGTTTTGCAGGATCAGCGAGGTCGCCAGGAGATTCGAGGAGGGCTTCCCAGGTCGCTGTAGCATATTCAGAAGTAATTCTAGGTCGCTGGTCTCTTTGAGGTCAGTACTCCCTTTATTTGGTAGTTCAACTTTTTGGACTCATCAGGTAGGATGTCGAGACGCAGCGGAAGCGGAGGAGGGACTGTACGGGGAGGCGGAAGAGTATCTCCTCCACCATCTCTATGGGGAGGTTTTCTTCTGTAATCGTCATCTTTTTGTTGTCCATGGGATATTTTGGTTTTTTCTAAAGATGATTTAAGGATTTCAGTCTTACCGACTCGAATCTAGAAACTAGATCCTAGGTAGAATATTAGGATAAATAAAACTGTAGTTCATGTTGAATTCTGTTTTATTTTCCTTTATCATCTTTTATGATAAGTAAATGTTCTTAGGTTATTTTAGAGGATTAGAATTGTCATTAACGTTTGATTTATTACTTTATATATTTCATTACTCACCTATTGTTAAGGGATAGTTTATTACAGGGGCTTTGGCGCAGTTTGTTAAGTACACTTGATATATTATCGTTCAATTATATGTGATAATATGTGACAATTATATATGATAATATATGATATATGTGATAGTTGTATATGATATTATATGATAATAAATTTAAAATTTAAGGTTTATTTTTCTATTTTAGGGAAAATTTTTCATTTTATGGTTTAATTTTTCATTTTTAGGATTTAGTTTTTTTTCTTAGGTTCCGACAAAACTCTATCACCGTACCAGTTATATATGATATATATCAATTATATGTGACATAAATTTTGGGTTTAGGTTTAATTTCTCATTTTTAGAAACTTTATATAAAGAAACTTAGAGAATTATACAACAACCACTACTAATCATAACAGTCCGACAAAAGAACCAATGTACCCATGTTTCCATATCACCCCAACTTTTCAACACTAAATAATGCAAAGAGAAATTTATGAAATTGTTATGATAAGATTTTTGACCGTGTACCAAATGCTATATTTGTTATTAAATTTAAATTTTCATGTTTATGAATCTCTAATTAATAATGAGATTAACTATTCGTTCGATGATTGGGTAATTGATCAAATGCCAAAAACAAGGCACGGCATGATTCTAACAATTAGCTTAGAGATCGAGGATTTGACTCACGTAAAAATCGAATATTGTTAAGACGATCGAGTAATTGACTGGGGCTAATAAAATTATCGATGAGTTGAAACTGAAGAAAATAACTAGAGTCTTATAAGTTAGCTGAAGTGTACAAAGTCGAACTTGAGAATTTAGTAAGCGAGTGCGCAAGCTCACTGCTCACAAAATTATTTTTTTTATTTAACTAATTAGATTATTAGTAAACAATGTGTGGAAGCCGTCGATGAAATTAAATTATTATTAATTAATTAATTAATTAATTACCGACGGGCTGAAAGTCCGTCGGTAATTTAAAAAAAAAACGGAAATCCGACGACAGCTTACAGAGGAGGGTCTCGCACTGCGATTGGTCATGGACGTCAGCTCGTAAATAAAATTGTAATATGTTTGTAAACTTACAGATATGCCCTTTACCTTAATTTAGAGATTCTAGAACTGACAGCGTATATTAGAACAACAAAAGCTGCTGTATTTTTTGCATAGCACCCCATATAAAAACTCTTTGTAAAACTAAACTGAAATTGATTTGAAACACGTGGAGCATGCCCATTTTCCACACATGTATTGACAAAGACACTTTTTGCTTTTACCCCACACATACAAATTACATTTTCTATTTAGGGTCCTTCTTGCTTACCCGGTTCAATTGTGCTTAAATTTTAATTTTTTTAGATGAGAAGTAGAGGTCGTGGGCATTTTTCTCTAGGACCATCTTCGGGTCGTGCTTCTCTAGGTTCATCATCATCGTCTCATCATCAGATAGACGATGAAGACGATGATATGATGGACTTATCGGAAGCGGCCCCACCGATCGTTCAAGCCACCCCATCCGAGGTCAGTACATCGAGAGTACTCATGCCACCACGTCCTGGCATGATTGAGATCTTTGTCATCCCCTCGAGGTAAGTAACTTTAATTTAATATTTGTAAGTAATAAATTATTTATTTCAATATATTTCCCTAATAAACTCTATATTTTACTAGGATATGCAGTGACTCGTCGGAGTTACTGACTATCCTTCGAGATATCCATGAGGCTCGTGTACACCTCGATGGGTGGAAGTGCCAGCATATTCCCCATTCTCATTGTCAATTGTGGTGGGCCGAGTTTTTGGTAATTAAACTAATATTATTTTCGAAAGTTATTATATATACTGATTTTTATTAATCAAATGGTTTGATTTTGTTTTGTTTTGAAGAAGCGTTGTTATTGGGCCTCGAGTGTATATTTTGAGGCGGTAGTACAAAAAAAATTCTACAGTTCTATGGCCATGTTGTGGCGCAGCCATCTCAACAAATGAAAGAAGGCATGGACAAAGGAGAGGAAGGTGGCCACGTGCGTCGACGAGCAAATCTGGAGGAGATGACTGGTGGAGTTAGAGAAGCCAGAGAACAAGAAGCAATGGCGAGCAGAAATATGCTGAACGAGCCTAGCAGACCTGATACTAGATAGCTAAGTACAAATGAGGGTCTCGCACTGCGATTGGTCATGCACGTCAGATCGTAAGTCATTTTAAAATATGTTTGTAAATTTAACTCGTAAGTAATTAATTATTTCATAATTAAAAAAATAATTGAAATATTGTATACAACGCGAGGATTTGGGTAGGGAACCCAATGCATTCGAACTTTTCCTGACCATGCACCAGATACCCGATGGCTCTTTCACTGATACCAATCGCAACAGACTTTTGTAAGTATTTTTTATAGATGTAATTAATATAAATATATATCTTTTGTTTCTAATCCTCGTAACGGTAAATAACACATCAATCAAAATATTGCAAGAGGAGCATCAGAGATGTTTGGATGAGGCTCGTGCTTCATCACCGAATCCTGCCTCCGTTGATGAGAACACGGTCTATCTACAGACCATCGGAGTGAAGAAGGGTCTCTTCTGACTTAGAAGAGTTCCAGAGGCGATACCTCCTCTATTCCTGATAGTCGTGTCTCGCAGCTCCAGACGCAGATTGAGCTTTTGAAGAGTCAGGTCGAGGCGAGCTAGTGTGCACATCAGGAGTAGCTCCAGGTCATGCGTGAGGAGCATACACGTCAGATGCTAAAAAATGAGGAGGCTCTCCGTGACCGGGTGATGAGGGAAGTCACCGCATCGATGGCATTGCGACGTCAAGGACAGTCCTCTAATGCTCCTACTATACTCTAGTTCCTGCTGCTGCTGATGATGATGATGTGGCTGTTTAGTTGATTTAGGAACGAATAATATTTATATTTGGTACTTTATTTATATTTTATACATTATACGACAAAATTGTTAATTAATTATATTTTATTTTTAATTTTATACTTTTTTTGGGAAATGCAAATTAGTTTTCGTATTGAGTTATTGACATATGAAATAAAAACAGGTAAAAATTTCAATTAAAATAAAAAATAAAAAAAAATTTAAAAATATTGACGGACAAAGCCCGTCAGCATATGCTGACGGCACAAACCCGTCAGTATTATTCGAATTTGCTGACGGGTCTCAGGTATATGGCGGGGGGATTCACTGATGGGTCAAACCCGTCAGAAGGCCGTCCGTAAATACTAACGGGTTGATTAATGCCGTCAGCAAATCATTTACTGACACTAAAAATATTGACGGGTAGCGCCCGTCAATATTTCATTATTTTTTTATAGTGTTAAACATCCTCCAAAGCACTAAAGTACTTATTAGGAAAAATTTATACAAGTTTCAACATATATATTTTAGCATAAGTGTATACATAATCGGTCAAGAAGATATTAGGAACAGAATTAGGAAACTCCCAAGTGTTACTCACATTTTGAAAGCACTTTTCTCATTATATAGAATCACTACCATATTTCTTTTCTTGAACCGCTTACTCCACGAGCCACCGAATACCATTGACAAACACAATCTTCAAAGGGTACTAACCTTGAGGGAAATTGTCGAGTTTTCTCAGCAGGAATCACTTTTCACAATATATATACTTGTTTGGGAACACATTTTGAAATGGGCTTTTTGCAAATAAGTCCATTTAGATTAGAAAAACATGTTTGGTGGTTATTTTAAAATGGACTTTTGAAAAAAAGTAACTTTTCCAAAAGTCCATTTTGAAGAAGTTTTAATTTATGACTTTTGAGTTTCATTTCTTACATTTTTTTAAATGTACTTGTAAAATTATTTTTACCGAATACTTCACATTTTTCAAAAGCACTTTTCTAAATTACACTTTTCCAAAAGTCCATTTCATAGATGGACTTTTATGCCAAAAGTGTTCTCAAACAAGCTGGTTTCAAATGTACCCATATCATAATTTACGGAATGTAAAACAGTTTATAGTCATCCATCGTCTATCATATCGATCGTGATGTCGTTAAAAATCGATATACCTCCAGGGGCATGATCTTTGTGACTGTAGACCTATTTGATGTGGCATGAAAAAAGGGACCATGAACTTATTAGATCTATTTTGAGACTCAATAATCGGCCTAATGACTCAGTAAAAAATAATTTTAAAGAGAAAATTGATGATACGTGTGTGGACTTGATTTTTTAATTATGCATTGGGGTGAACTGAGTCTATTTTCACTTTGAGTTTATCTATATATAATTCAAGACTTAAATCCATTATATACCAAACAAGCCTAAAATATTCTCTCTTAATGTGGTGTTGCATATGGTACCCAAATTGGCCATGCAACTTGTGTTATTTGGAAAATAAGTCCATTTTTTTTTTGTGTGTGTGAAATGTAGCCCAGTTTTGCCAAGAGAGACAAAGTTGATTCGTCAAAACTGAAGAATTTCAAATTGCTCAGTTGTCGATTTTTACAACAAATCACTAAAAGTTCCATTCTTTTTTGTTTTTTCAAGGCTAGAGTACCACACTATTTATAGTCATCAATGTCTAACAAAAATTACACATGCATTTAAAACAAACTTAATAATTTCCTCTGTTTCTATATATTACGTGAAATCTAGTTCCATTCCAATATCTTTTCCTTGATCTCCTTCTTGCGAAACATATATCGAACTCAAGTAGTGATTAGATATTCTATACATAATTCGACTGCAATCGTTTTAGAAACTACAAGGATGGATAAAAAGAATAGTAATTAAAAAAACCCGACTAATCGAAAAAACTAATTCCAAATAGAAAACCCACCAAGGCCTAGTTCAACGAGGCGAAGAAAACAGACCACCAAAACAACTTAACACCATATCTGAAAACCGCCATACATAAAACATAATACCGCGATAGAGTCCCCTGTCTCCATTTTTCACTCTCTGGTTTTCAGAGCTCGTACCAGCAACGATGTCCACACGACTAGCTGAAATCAGGCTTTCAGCATGGACAAATCCATATCGAATTAATAACTGCTGCTGAAAAGCAATTCCTCTAAACAAAATCGCGTTATCTCTGCATATCAACATCTCTGTTCCTTTCTTAGAAACCACCCCCATCAGAACATCACCATTCTCGTACATATAGAACGGTTCGATATCCACTAGACCGCAATCCTTATCGAAAACCAACTCGAACCGAATGTCGAGAATTTTAGTCCAAGATTTTTGGTCCGAATAATGATAATCCTTCATCGCCCACAAGACAAGACTAGAAAAGTTCGACTTAACGAAAACGCAAAGCATTCCCTTAAGAACACACGGTTTTACATCAACAAGATGATAATTAGGCCAACACTCGGGTAGAGACACCTTTCTATACTTATTATCCGAAAAAGCGAAAGAAAAAAGGGAAATGGGTTAGGTTTTACGTTGCCGCGAAAAGCCAGCCAATAAATCAATCCATTTACAAACACGCTTCTCATAGGCAAGTAATGTGGAGGGAAATTGTTGAGTTTTTTCCATGAGTTGCTTTTCAAGGAATATACCACGGTTTGGGTCGTACTTCCGCGTTGGGGATTTGAAAGCATGCACAGCTTATAGTCATCTCTTGTCGAGTCATAACCGAACCCGAAATAACACGTGCTGAAATTGTAAGAAGATTGTTTACCTGTAATTCATGTCAAATTTATACGATAACGTCATTTTTTTTGGTATCCCGTACAACGGATACTCGTTTGTTCTAAAATTAAAAAATCAAATAATCAACCAACAATTTTTTACAACTAATTAATCTCTCACATAATATTCTATTAACATATATAATTAAATACTATTAAATATAATATTATTACAACACCATTTACTTTTTACACATAATTTAACATCAAATATAATATAATAATATATTATCATTCTCCTTTGCTAGTGCTTTTCAACCTAAGTCAAGAACAGGAAGAGTTTTGCACATGGCATTCACACAAGGTAAATAAAAGTATAAAATCACACAGTACAAAGAATAATAGAAAATCATCTCGATTGGTTTACCTGTCGGGTTAATCAGAATTTTCCTAAAGGTTTTCCAATCACAAGGGTTCCAGATATAAACCGACCGATCGTCGCGAGCGCATAGCAATCCGTCGCAGGAGGCCAAGAGCTGCCAATAATCTCCCCCGGGTGGACGGAAAAGGTTTCCTCCTCCTCCGCCCTTTATTTGCCTGCTTTGAAAGGAAGAGAGGGAATAACAGCCCAATTGTTCCGTACCAGATCCCACTGGGTTGCTGAGGATCAACGTTTTCTGGGATAGGCTGTTGCGACTCAGGTGTTTTTGTACGAACCGGGTTTCGGAGATTAAGGACTGCCAAGATTTCGAAACGCAACGAAAGCGGTTCAGAGACTTCACCGGCAGGTTGCAGAGTATCTCCTCCACGATCTCCGGCGGGAAGTGGCGGTTGTTTGGTTCTGTCATGTCTGACTGACGTCTCTTTTCGCTGTGGGGAACGGATTAATCTTTCATAATTATTTATGTGGTTGTGGTGTTTTTTGTGGTTAGGGTTTTAGGGGTTGCAATTCAGATTATAAGGGAGGAAAAGAATAGTAGAAAGACTAGTGATTTATATTTTTTTTTAGAGAATGGATACGAAACCTAAATGTAATAATTAAAATTAATTTAATATATAAATAATAAAATAATAATTGATAATTAGATTTATAGATTTGAAATATATAAGAATTTATGGTACAATATATAATTATTCTTAATAATGTAATAATTTATTTAAAAAATAGATTGAAGTAATTAGTTGAATATAAAAATAAAAGTGAACTGATATAATTTTTGAAATATTTTTAAGATGATCTAAAATAAATAATAATAAAAATTTAATAACTTTTTTCTTCACTTGGGCCTCGCATGAGGTTAATTGATTCTTATGGGATCAAAAGTATTTGTGTCTCAAACTATGTGGATCAAAAGTTTAATTTCTCTAATTCATGAACATTTTATATTAAGATTTTTAATTTCATATCTGACCCGTTTATTCTTTTCATGTTTTGAAGATGTAATATTAAATTTTGACGAGATTTTTTTTTAAATGTATTTTTGTTAGATCTTATAAACGACAAATACTTGTATAATAGACCACTTTTAACCTACTCATGTAGCCCGCTAACCCGTCCACTTCTCTCTCTCTCTCTCATGATTTCTAATCGTTCCCTTTTTCATTTATCCTTTTCTCCGTCACTAGTTTAATTGAAAGAATAGTTATATTGGTTGAGTAAATAGATTGTTGTAGCATTAGCATAAAAGGCATTGAATTCAATAAGAAAAATTCCATTTGTTTGTGACAAAGTGACGATGTGTGTGGCAGAAAATTGTTGAAAGATTGAAACTACTATTATCATTCAATAAAAAGAATCAATTGTTGATGGGTGGCTTTGTTTCCTCATTTCCCTTGTTTGTAATTTGATAAATTAGATAGGTTTAGGGATAGTTAGTTGTAATGAATTAACCAAGGTTTTGTCCTTATTTGTGACATGTTTCATATACGAATCCTCATCTGGAAACATTTTTTGCATTTCCATTGTGCATCTTTTCAATTCCTTTCATGTCTGAACTAGTATGATTATTTTGATGTAAATGGATATGGCGTCGACATAGGTGTAGGGGACAGGGAATACGAAGATGTCGAAGAAGAGTCGAGATTGAGTGCGTAGTGGAATTGGGCTCGTACCCTTGCTGCATCATCGACGCCCGAAATGAGTCGATAAGGAATAGCTCTTCGTTTTATTCGTTTGGGGCCCAGTATCAAGACGATGTATGATGATCTTTCAATTATTTAGTTTTTGTTATTAATACAATTAGCTCACTGAGGTGAGGTCCTTCATTTTGGGTAGTGTTATTATCGGTTAAGGTATACAAGATATCGTTGATTATCTGAAACCAATTAGTATGAATTAATAGAATGATGAACGTGTAAATAGTCCTTTTTTTTCTCCATCATTACTTTGTTATAAACTTGAAGTTTGATGCTCCAGTGGATGACAGGTTAGTGGGGGTTTGAGACTTACCTATTTTATAATTAGCAAGTTTGAGACTTTTGGATTTCACGATCTACTCCTTTTTTTCTACAAATCACGTCTCGCTGAATCTGTTTCTATTTAATTATGAGATTTTTTTTATTGGTGTGTCTTCTTTTGATCAATTTTAGCTTAAACAATGAGTCTTCTGAGGATGATTTAAAAGAGTCAATGAGACTGTTTTGGTGCATTTTTTGTTGTTGTAATACAACTATATGGTTTTTTTCTTTATTAATTCATAAAGTATGAAGATTCTGGGTTGTGAAGTGTGTGCAAGAGGTCTTCACACTAGTACAAAAACAACTTTTTTGAACAGACATTGTAGAACGGTTATGTCAGATATATCCGGTGACATTCTTGTAAGCAAATTCCTAATACTAGAACTGGTTTACGATGTACGTTCTGAAAAATTGGAGACTAACCACATTTAGAAGTTTTATTTTATAACGGTTCTAGTATGTTGTTTCTAGAAGGTATGTCATACACCCGTTATAGAATATTTACTTTTTTTCAGAACATTTATAATAAATACCTTCTGATATATTCAATTATTAAGAAGGTGTATTGTAAATACCTTCTGGTAAAATGAACCTTCCAGAACGTATTAATTTATATACCTTCTAGATATTTATAAATTTAATTTAATTATCAAATTACAAATAAGTTCACAAAATTAAAGGTTCGTGTCCACAAATCCCCTATCTCCCGTTACCACCTCCAAATCACCTCTCCCGTCACCACCTCCAAAAGCCGCCCGCCACCACCTCCTG
Source organism: Phtheirospermum japonicum (assembly GCA_014905375.1). NCBI lineage: Eukaryota > Viridiplantae > Streptophyta > Magnoliopsida > Lamiales > Orobanchaceae > Phtheirospermum > Phtheirospermum japonicum. The sequence continues at coordinate 265,018 of BMAC01000606.1, read as the reverse complement.
ATTTAATAAGGGTTTTGGTCCCTCAATTGAGAGTAATCTCAATTATTTTAATTAGGGTTTCGTCTTACCCCTGATATAGGTACTTTTTGATTCAACAGTTAATACAATAATTTATGAATTTATTGAACTTTCCTGTGCAAATCTGGGCATCTCTTTACTATTATTTTTTGATTGATGGATTTGTTTTAGTGAATGTAATTGTAGTTCATTTATGCATAATTACGAACTAATAGGTTAGCTCCGGTTTGCTTTCCTTTTCTAATTTACGGTGTTGTTGAAATTTGAAGTATTCCGGCATTTTTAGAAGATTCGAGATCTGATGGAAGACTGGGTGTACTTTGTTCATCTCCTCTAAATTGTTCATTCTATCGTTTTATAGTTTCTTTAGACTAATTAGCTGAACTAATTTGTTGGATCACTACAAAAAAACAGCAAAATTTTGAGGGATTTTGCGAGGGAACGAAATTCCCTCGGAATTTTCCGAGGGAACATCGAGGAAAATAAAAATCCCTCGGTTTTTTCCGAGGGAATTACGTTCCTTCGGAAATCAGGGCGCCAAATATTCCCGCCATGTTTACCGAATGAAAAACCGAGTGATAACCGACGGATAGTTTTCCGAGGGAAGTAGTCCCTCGGAAAACCGAGGGATATTAGATTCCCTCGGTTTCATTTATTATTTTTATAAAAAAATAATTAAATTTCCGAGGGAATATATTTTTCCCTCGGAATTATTCCGAGGGATAAGGTTCCCTCGGAATTATTCCGAGGGAAATATATTCCCTCGGAATTTAATTAATTTTTTTAAACTATATTCGATAGTAATATAGTGGCACATGATCAAGTGGTATTAGAATACGGAGCGAGAAATACTATCATTTGGCATGGAGAACTTAATTCATCGTAATCGGTGCTCCATTTTGCTATGATTATTATTGTGGCTAAACTAGGGCCTAGGCTTACAAAAAATAGGGAAAAGAAAAATAAAAAATAAATAAAAAAAGAGAGAAATAGGGCCTAGGATTTTTTTCTATTTTGTTATTTAACAAATAGGCATGGTAATTTTATATGCTTCTCCTCACCGTCCGTACAAGTTTGACCCCACCTCGTAAAAATGAAACCGATCCTATCATCTTAAGGCACGTGGGGTGATTTTTGATATTTGGAGGAGGTGTGCGTCTCGTCGTTGTGGAATCACGGGGGTCGGACGTCGATCGTTTAGTGCGCGTTTTCTATTTTTTTTCGATTTTATATGAATAATGGGAAAAACCGGAAAAATCCGAAAAAAATAAATAGAAACAAAACTCGAGAAATTACGACCGGGGCGGGGAGGGGTGCGCCTCGGCGACCCGGAAATAAACCCTATTTTTTTTTTATCTTTTTTTCTATTTTATTTGAATTTTTTTTTTTTTTTTTGACATTTCCGAGGGAATTCAAATCCCCGAAAAATCCCTCGGAATTTCGAGGGATTTTGAATTCCCTCGGAAATGTCAAAAAATAAAAAAAAATTCAAATAAATAGAAAAAAATAGAAAAATCTAAAAAACGAAACCGATCCTATCATCTTAGGCACGTGGGTTTGTTTTGACCCCAAATTCGATCTTAAAATACCAACGAGCATGTGCGTGCCCTCACGTGTCGTGGGGTTCGACCAACAACAAGATACGATTGATCGATGAACTCCTTCGGTTGGAAACGTGAAGCGACGTAGCGTCGTGATTTTTGATATTTGGAGGAGGTGTGCGTCTCGTCGTTGTGGAATCACGGGGGTCGGACGTCGATCGTTTAGTGCGCGTTTTCTATTTTTTTTCGATTTTATATGAATAATGGGAAAAATCGAAAAAATCCGAAAAAATAGTAAAAAATAGAAACAAAACTCGAGAAATTACGACCGGGGCGGGGAGGGGTGCGCCTCGGCGACCCGGAAATAAACCCTATTTTTTTCTATTTTTTTTTATTTATTTTTTTTATTTTTTGACATTTTCGAGGGATTTGAATTCCCTCGGAAATGTCAAAAAATAAAAATAAATTCAAATAAATAGAAAGAAATAGAAAAATCGTAAAAACAAAACCGATCCTATCATCTTAGGCACGTGGGGTTGTTTTGACCGCAAATTCGATCTTAAAATACCAACGAGCATGTGCGTGCCCTCACGTGTCGTGGGGTTCGACCAACAACAAGATACGATTGATCGATGAACTCCTTCGGTTGGAAACGTGAAGCGACGTAGCGTCGTGATTTTTGATATTTGGAGAGGATGTGCGTCTCGTTGTTGTGGAACCACGGGGGTCGGACGTCGATCGTTTAGTGCGCGTTTTCTATTTTTTTTCGATTTTATATGAACAAGGGGAAAAATCGAAAAAATAGTAAAAAATAGTAAAATTAGAAACAAAACTCGAGAAATTACGACCGGGGCGGGGAGGGGTGCGCCTCGGCGACCCGGAAATAAACCCTATTTTTTTCTAGTTTTTTCTATTTTTTCTATTTATTTGAATTTTTTCTTATTTTTTGACATTTTCGAGGGAATTCAAAATCCCTCGGAAATTCCTCAGAATGTCAAAAATAAAAAAAAATCAAATAAATAGAAAAAAATAGAAAAATCGTAAAAACGAAACCGATCCTATCATCTTAG
>BMAC01000606.1:184831-255355 GCA_014905375.1 Phtheirospermum japonicum | reverse complement strand
GAAGAAAGACGGCGCGTGGATCGACACGTGATCTGCTAATATTAACGTTAGTCTCTTTTTTATTTTTAACTTATTCTTTGATTTTAACGTAAAATTTTAATAACGAGTTGTATTTCAGGAGGAGTACGAGAGACATCTGACCCAGGAGCAGGAGCGWGCGTCTTCCCAGGAGGAGAGTAACGAGGTTGACCAGGACCAGGTTTTTCTCGGCGTCGCCGGTGTGAAGAAGGGACGGCTTTACGGCACCGGCGCGTATGAGAAGATAGTGGCTGCTGCGAAGGGTTTACTGGAGGGCGACTCTTCCACCTCCTCCTCATCCCAGGCTGATAGACGACAGATCAGAGAGCTCGAGGCGCAGGTCGAGGCTCAGAGGGCGCAGCTTGAGGCGTTGCAGCAGCAGGCAGCCGAGGAAAGGCGACAGCGGGAGGAATTTCAGGCGAGGACGAACGCCCAGATGGCTGAGATGTACGCTCGTTTCCAGCAGCAGTTCCCCACTCCCTATCAGCAGCAGCAGCAGTTTCCCCCTCCCCATCCATAGAACACTTTTATTTATATAATAAACTTTGTTACTGTTTCGATTGAACGCATGTAATTCATAAATTTTCAAATATTTTTTTTATTATAATTGATTTATTTCTTTGACTTTTCTTTAATTGCTTTTTTCAATTTTTTGGGAATTTTAATAATTAAACAAGAATTAAAATTAAAACAAAAAATAAAAAATTAATAAAAAAAATTACAAAATTAAAAATACCGAGGGAAAGTTCCCTCGAAATTTTAAGATTTTCGAGGGAATGGGACTCCCTCGGAAATTCGAGGGAAATATTTTCCCTCGTATTTCCGAGGGATTGTCCGGTAATGGTTTCGAGGGAAACAATCCCTCGAAATTCCCTTGGTTTTGTAATTTCGAGGGATTTATTTCCCTCGTAACCGATTTTCGAGGAGGGTTTTTTCGAGGGAATTTTTCCCTCGGAGTTTCCCTCGGTTTAACCAAAACCGAGGGATTTTTGCTTATTTCCGAGGGAAAAATCTCTCGGAAATTTTGATTTTTCTTGCAGTGGATGGAACCTTTTTTTTTTTTCATATTATGTAAATAGGTTCTGAATTTGAATATTTAATATTTTGTGAATATAATTTGCTTTGTTTGTCCTCACAATACAATCACTAGTTTTCATTATGTTTCCTATTTAATTGTTTATTGATTTCAAAAATTATTTGGTGTTTTAGTAGATGAACATGTTCAAGATCTTCTCAAGAAAAGGGAGCCTTTGTAGTCTAATTGGGATGATGAGGATTTGGACAATGTCAAGGAGTCTTGGGAAGAAGATGATGAACCTACTACAGTATGTGATTACATCTACTTTGCAAACTAAAATTCTGAATCTTGTTTATCACTAATTATCTGCATTTAAATAAAAATTATTTGTAGTACTTTTATGGTTATGGTTTTTTTATGCACATTGATGGTTAAAGAGCTCTATGAGAAATTTATAACGATATCATGCTGAAACTATAACTGTAATTTGAGCCTTCATTAATTTCACTTTACTTATAATAAACATCTGAATGAGGAGATGGTTTTATCATGTTACGACTTTGTGTCGGAATATTTTTCTAGTTTGCATTTGATATTCTTCTTCTTTCAAGATTGGGTTTGTTTATTTGCTTCAAATGATGTGGTCAGGTACCTAAGGCTGATTCAGCTGCTTAAAACTCCCCTAAGAAGGCTGCTAATTCATATAAGATATCATGCTGCACATTGACATTGTGATTTTTTTATTTTTATTTTTCGTCCAGATTGTTTATATCTGAGCTATTACAATTGTTGGGCAATGAAAAATTAATGTTGATGTTGTGTCAATTAGCACATATAACTTACACTATGATGTTTTCCCTTTTATTTCTCTACAACTAGGTTTGGATGGTTTTTATCTCTTAGGTGCAATTGGATGTCATTTTATATCCCCTTTTTTGAGCTCTTTTACCTCTCTGCTTCTATTGGTTACTGTCCTACCGCTGCGCGTTCATGTCACCACCGACAACACGTTGCACTATCATATCACAACCGAGAACACGTTGCACGTTCATATCACTACCGACAATTGGTAAGAAAATCTCAATTTCTATATTTCAAACAACAAAAAGGTTTCTTATGGGTATGCTAGAAAAAGTTATCAATTTTCTTGTAATTTTTTCTTTTTTTTCCCTTCGTTATTAATACATATATGAAAATGAATTTTTATGACTTTCTTATGGGGCTGAAGTTTGACTCTTTGGCACTTATAATGCCTTTAGGATGAATGTAGCACCCTATAATATCTTTCTCCTCTGGATGAATTCAGATAAAATTTGTTTACAAGATTTGTCTAACCATATATGTCTTATGAGGAATACAAATACATAAATAGGATTCAGTAATACATATTTAAATTTGTTGCATCTGCAGAGGACTAGTGGTGCTGATTGTTTACAAGTTTTGAGTAATTTGTGATTTTGAATGATATGCAATTGGCGATGAGTAATAACTTCTTGATTCATTGATTTTTTCCCTTTTGGAAATATTTGAACTTTGGTATGGATAGCTGTTCACTAGTGCAGAAACAACTTTTAAGAACGCTTGTTTCTGCAAATCCAGAACGCCCTACTAAGGCGTTTTGTATGGAGCTGTTTAAAGTCTGACAATCAAGAACGCCTGCTGAGGCATTCTTGATTGTCAAACTTTCAAAAACGATATTCAGAGACGTTCTGAAAAATATTTCAGCCATTCTAGAAAGTAGGTTTTACAGGTTTCTCCCGTTTTGGAAAATAACTTTCCAGAACGTCTTTTTTTAAGACGTTCTGGAAAATATACTTTACATAACGTCTCTAAAAAAGGCGTTCATGAAACTATACTTTCCAGAACGTCCCTTTTAAGGCGTTCTCGAAAGTATACTTTCCAGAACGCCTCTAAAAACAGGCGTTCTGAAAAATGTACTTTCTAAAACGGGTTTTTGAATAATTGTTCTGGAAGTGGTAAAAAAATAAAAAAAAATAAATGAAAGCAGGTGCCAACAAATACATCAAATTTCATTTCGAATTCATTTTTCCAGGCCTGCTCATATATATTACAATTTTATTACCTATTTAAATCACAAAACATATGTCATTTATATGATCCCAAGATCAAACAACACATGTCATTAATCACAATAATACACAATCACCATAAGATGTCAATACAAATAATTGTATCCAAAACTAAGGTTTATAGTATCTATGCAAATATAGTACTTTTTAATCAAGAACCCTCAAACTATATACAAACCAGAAGTGTGAAAAGTGTTTACAAAACTAAGGTTTATAGTACTTAGGCAAAGTTTTTTTAAAATAATCATTAACCAAAAAGCATATATAGTTTAAGTATATTGTAGTTGCTTACCAACACCTCGATCCTATCCTGCTCGTCTTGCTTAGACGGGCGGTGATCGGAAGTGAGTGCCTCGGCAACTTCACCTCTGCTACAAACAGTCCGACAATCACCGGCATTGGAAATGATTAAATCGCCCTTCGCGATCAGCTCTGTCACGCAGACATGAGTTTTTAAACTTACTTTTTCTTGAGAATTATATTTTTACTTGAACGTTATTATTATGACGCATTAATTATTACATCAATAGACAGTATTTCACTATTTCTACTGCTAAATTACCTAACCGAAACTTGTGTCAAATATTTAAGATTCAATCCCTTCTATCATGGCAGAGTGTGTTTGGCATTAAAAGAAGAATAACTACAAAAACCACCCCTAAGGTTTACCATTATTACAAAAACCTCCGGTTACCTTTTAAAATTACAAACACACCCCTCTTTAGGATGCAATTTGTCGAAGAAAAATAAATTGTGAAGGGGATGGGATATTTTAAAAAACAAAAGAAAACTGGACTTTATTGGTAATTAAACTTAACCTCAGGATTATGTTTGTAATTAGCCCTCAAAAGAATACACTTACCCAACCCGTCAAGAGAAAAATTGCCATCATATCAAATCAAACTCACCAACTTGAGAAAGCACACTAGATTCCACATAACAAGATAAGAAAATGTTACGTTCACGAGGAAAAAAAGTAAGGTTATGTCTGCTAAAACATAAGATCCTGATACCTCGATATATTTATTTGAGTTCCCAAAACAAGCTTCTGAAAACACAGTCACGGGTCGAATAGATAAATAGTAAATATCTAATGTAGCTCCAGCATTAGCCAGGCGACCAGTTCATTTGACGTCCCCCGATCAGATGAATGTGCAGGTGATACACAGATTGGCCTACAATGATAATTTTGATGTCAATACTAAATAAAGAGGATGAAAAAAGAAAAACTTAATGCATAAGATAATGGGACAAAATGGTACTCACATCCATTTGGCCCGTCATTGATCACAAGCCTGAAACCATCATCGAGGCCTTCTTGTTTAGCGACAAGCTTTGTTGTGTAAAGAAGATGGCCGAGAATTTCGCAGTGTCTCACCTCGGCCTGGAGGAAAATAATTATAAATCATTGGAGATTAATTAACATAAAATGACAGTTAGTTAGCTTGTTCTCAGATAAACTTTATTAAATATAAAAATTTCATGAGAGTGCAAATCATGATCAACTTGAGTACAGTTTTAGAAAGTTATGAACATATGCTGATTTAAAAGCAGGAACATATTATTATTTAGACCTACACAAATGTATCTAAGGTCATTTCCAATATTCTTATATAAAAAGACTGAGCCATAGTCTACATGGGTGTCTCTAAGATAAAAGTATGCATGGGCTTTGGGATAGAAATTGTATGAATATCGGGCAAACTTCTTGAAGGGAATTTATTTAAAAAGAAAAAGAAAAAAAGAAAAGGCATAGCCAGATATTCTACTCCTAGTTACAATAGACCGGGGGAAAAAAACAAAAAAACGCATTATGCATCATCTATAACACCATTTCATGCGATTATGCATCTTTGAATTCAATGACCCTGAAAGGAAATAATATGCTTCAACTCCAAACGCTGACAAATGATAACAAGATAAGCACTTGCACGACTCGAGCCAAGAAATCACAAGCCTAAAATGAACCAAGTTTCAGTTTTTAAAGATGAAGTAATTTTAAAATTCATTTCATACGAAGTTGAATCACTGTAGACATATAATGCTGGCTACAATGATATGTGATCTTACATTGGAAATTCCGGTTAACCCATCCTTAACTTTAGGAATAAGCAGGATATGAGTAGGTGTCTGGGGCTCTATGTCCCTAAAAGCTAGAACCTGCAACGGGAAAAGGATAGAAATCACAAACAATTAAAAAAAAAGGAAATCATGCGACTAATAAGTTTCATTAAAGAACATCAGTTCTATTAAATGAAATATATTTTAGACATCATCATCACAAAGTTTACTCCTATGAATCAGGCTTCAAAAACATGAAATCCATTTACACATTGATCACTGTCTACTGATATAAAGTTAGCATACAGAAATATCATATGTTCGTCCCTCGGCTCACAGTTAGAAATTTCTCCTTTGAAGTAAATAAATTAGGGAGTCAAAACCTTAGATCAAGGAAATAATCTACATACAGATTAAGCATTTCTGACACCAGATCACAATGGATCGGGAAAAAAAGAAAGAAAGAGGAAAGTCGAGGTTAATTGAACTTTCGTTTCCATCCTTCCCCTGAAATACCAAACAAGAAATTAGGGTTGACCTTTCTGGTTATATTTCAAAAGACGAATGCATACACACATACATTCAACTATAACACATAGCTACAAGAATTTTCGCCAAATCACAAGGGCAATTCAGAATCCCCAAAATAGCACAAAAATAAGAAATAAAAAGCACAGGAAAATGGTCGAATTACAAAAAAAACAAAAAAAACCCAACCTTGTTATCCTCATATACGATGTTGGCTGGGATTTGCTTGTTGAGAATCTTGTCAAATCTGCATATCATCAACAAAACAAAAAAAGATCAGTTGAATTAATGGGGTAAACAGAAAAATAGGTGTGTGAAAAAAAAAAGGGGGGAATGAAAGAGATGATAACATAGTGGGAGAATCAGAAGGGACGGCAGCAAGAGCAGCCTCTTTCTCAAAAGCCATGGCCGTCTGAGAAAATGATGAAGATGACAAAAGTTTAAAAATCTTATCCTGGAAACAAAAACAGGTTACACACACAAACATAATCTTGGAGAATCAGTATCTCTTATTGGAAATGAGAGTAATTTATAATTCTCGTACAAAGTCAAAATAACTAAAATGTTAAACTATTTACTATTATTTTCTTACAATTGATCTATCTAGACAATTCTGTTATTTGAAGTTTCAAACATTTCGGTCACTTCACTAGGTAACAGTCTCAGTTATCAATCACAAGATTTTTTTTTCTTTCCATGCATCTATTACTTTTAAATAAATAAAACAACAGGATCCCATGATTAAATAAATCATACTCGAGTTATTATCCTTACAGGGGGGAAAGTGGAGGATGATAGTTGGACAACTGCATTATATTTTCCTCCATTAGAATCGCACACATTGACACTCTCCATGGAATTATTCAATAAAACAAAATAACTAAAACCCTTTTTCACTCTTCTTAATTGTTGATTAATTTTACACCCTTTGTCTACTTTATGTTTCTTAGAAAAAAAGAAAAAAGAATATTCTTGAATGGCTTAAATGAAACTTGACTCAAAATCTGAAGCATTTCACCACGAAGGCCAAAGTTGGTAAGCACAAAACACAAAGAATTTGGTTTGTTTATGAACTTGGTCCATAACTTTATAATTATGCCAATCTTCTTATGATGTCCATTAACAATTAATTAATTTAGCTTGTGGTTGTGAATTGTTTTTGTCCATGATGATGAGGCATAAATGATTCTTACACATGCTGCCATATCAACATACATTTCTCAACTAATTCTACCTTCTGATATTAAACACTTGTAGCAAAAGAAACACCCTACAGTTGATTAAAGTTTTTTGTGTTTTTGCCAGTATAACACGGTGAAATATCTCGAAATCTATCGGGCTAATGTAAGTTAAGTAGAGACTATTAACATTTGCAACTTTAAACTCGATAACAGTAAGTTGAGTGGAATAACTCACTTTCTCTTGAGAATGATACGAAATAACACACCAGTGCTGATAATGTTGAAGTTCTTTAGTGTTTGGTAACCTAGAGCATCTACATATGTAAATATGTAATACTGCCACAAACACATTTTTAGGAAATAGCATTCAACGTAAGGAAGTAAAAATTGCTGGAAATATTCAACAAAGAAGAATGAAAACCTACTTGAAGTAAATTCTTGACGAGGTAAAGAGCAGCAGGAATGGGGTATACACTAACTCCATTCCATGATGTACTCAACCTATGGTGCGACGAAACATAAAACAGGAAAAACAAATTCAATCAACTCTATAGGTCAAAATAATTCAGAAGTACTATTTAATTGTATCAAAAGATGCAAACATTTCTGATAAGTTTTAAGTTTCAGTCTGAATTAGTGAGCATTTACTCAAAATGTTAAAGGAGTAGATTTTTCTAACAAGACTTGGTTACGCTTGAAATCAGTAAAGAAATAGTTTCAGATATGTTTGTGCTTTCCGAATCAATATATTGAGTTGTTCTCATTTAGTTCTTACATACTACAAAAACCTATCTCAGTGCAGATGAACATATGTGCCCAAGTCCTTAATATATGCTCTGTCAATAAAGGGAAAATGCACAGGGAGGAGAGAACACCTGTAAGCTTTCTCCAGATTCTTGCCAGGGCTGCAAATGATAGCTCACATTTCAAAGCCTCTACCTAATTAGCATAATAGTAATCAATTGAAGACCAAATTTAAAACATTCTTATAGAGACACAGACCATTTCCAGAGCCTAATGAAAAACGAAAAAGAGCATAGTTCAATAATTAAATAGTGGCTAGCCTAATAGGATTCATAGGTGTAAAACATGGTCTATTTTCTTGCTAAGCTGAGAATGATGAATTATGAAACTCTCATTTACTGTCCATCAAGGATTTTTGCCGCAAAATAGAAAAATAGAAGTACGTGCATTTATAAATGTTATACTGTCAACTAAAATAAAAAGTAAGAGATATTGCCCACATGCTCAGTTGCTCACTTTTAATATGGGCCATCAGAAACTGTCACGTGATTGCTTATAAGAGATAAGAGTGAAAAGATGTTTAGATCTAATCTACAAACTATATAAATATGGAGCCATTTTCTCCATTGCATTTTCACTATACATCTAAATAATCTGATTCAAATTACAGTCATTAGTCTTTTTTTTCTTGCATAGCAGAATAATAACTTGCAAACAACAATCTCAAAAGGCAATCAAGAAATTATAATTAAAAAAGAGAAAAACAAAATTTAATATGCCAGCATTTATATACCTGTCCCCGCCCAACAACACACACTTCTTGAGTAGTACAAATGAAGCATGATCCCATCCCGAATCTCAGACCGTCGACAAGTTTTGGGCCTGGTACAGGGTCATTACGTTCCCACTGATCAAGTCCAGCTCCGGTTACATATTCTTCACATACTTAATCATCGAGAGCTATCAAGAACCAGATAAAACCTCAAATTACTTCATTAAAGATAATAACATTATAACTTACGCTCATATATGAAAACCCACAAACCATTGCCATACTTCAAAAAGATTCATCACAAAAATAATCACCCTTGGAAAATAATTAATTCATTCCTGAAGAACTATAGATTAGTAATTGATTTCTCGACTTTGATCTATAAAACAGAGCATGCAATCAGAAGGCTGATTTCCGAGAAAATTCAAAACACGGTATTGGGAGCATTAATTGGTCCAATCGATGAAAACAGTAGGATAATTATTGGATCTAAGAATCCAAATATCGGAAGACATACCAGTCCGGTTTAACCCTAGTAGGGTTTGTCTGCGCTGCAATTGAACCTCGGCAGAGAACGACAATCTAATGGCCGAGTCACGTGCGGTCATCTGTTTTGATTTCTACAAATTTTGGATGTGATGTGATGGGATGTAATCGAACCTGGTCTGCTTCGAACATGGTCTCTTCTGGTATTTACGGATCTCACGCCTCCAGTTGTCGGAGTAGATTTTCTCGCCGCCCTAGTCGCCATCTGCTTCCTCGGTGAGTCATCGGAGCAGATCACCTCGTCGCCCTAGTTGCCGGCTGCTTCCTCAGAGCCTTTACTCTGTTGGGTTTTCTCGCCGTATGCGGGAATGTAAAATTTTGGAAAGGGAATGGCAGAGGAGAGATGGATCGGGAGGGAGAGGAAGGGGATAATTTTTTTTGTTTTATTTTTCTATTAAGAAAACTGATTTTGTGGGTATATTTTAATACATAAATAATATGACATACGAGAACGACTTTTTAAAGGCGTTATGAATAATAATTTCTAGAACGACATTTTTAAAGACGTTTTCGATATTTAACATATGAGAACGTCGTTTTTAAAGACGTTCTTGATATTTAAAATATCAGAACGTCTTTTTTAACGACGTTCTGGATATCCAGTATACCATAACGTCTTTAGAAAAGACGTTCTCGTATGTGACACTTTTATTACAAAAATGCCACCGCCTGACATTTAAGAACGCCGTCTCCTGAGGCCTTCTTAAATGCCTGTTCTTGAATCCAATTTTTGTACTAGTGGTTGTTGGTTTTGTTTCCGTATTTTTATACATGGTTTATATCTTATCTTATATTGATGTACACTAAGTTGTAACATATTCTATTTTACCATATATCTGAAACAGAGTCCCAACATGTTTGCTTACCATATGATTGCAAAAAACTCATGTACCCCTAAGTTAGAATATGATTCAATTATATATAGAAAAGACATATAATAATATGGGATGCTTTTAATATAATAATAAGGGAAAAGAACTTTTTGCCCCCAGACTATTTCGATTTTTACAGTTTACAATACGAACTTTTTATTTTCAACAAACCGCCATCTGAACTATGCGCGAATTGCATTTTACCCCTACACACTTTTGTAAAATATGAAGGTCTATGGTTTTAAGAATAATTCTCAGGTTTACGATGTTATTAGTCAATGTTTAACAACACTGGTTAGCAACATCGACCATAGTAAAATATAAAATATGCAGCGGAAATAAATTGATAAGAACACGAGATAACAAATTCAGTTCACAAGTAAAAGTACTTGTGAACTTTGGTGTACAAACCAGAAAACTATATTACTTTTTTGTTCACGTTTAATACAAAAATATAAAGTAATATATGAAAACTAAATATCAATAAACTTGATACTAAATACTTGTTGACGGAATGGAAAGATCTTCTCCGTCGGTCACGCAACTTCGAAGATCTTGTTAATCACGTCAATGGCTCCAAGTAGTTCTTCGTGTTCTCCTTTCTTGCTCGTCGTGCGTCTTTGTCTTGGGTCGATTTCTTCTCTCAAAATCACGTGCTTCAAAAAAACGTACTGACAAGCTTTAGGATTCTTTGTCTTAAATAGACAATCCTAGAATCATAAACTTGCTAAATACCTAAAAACAAATCCTAAGCACAATCTATGAATAATTAAAGTCTTGTACATAAACTAGGAAACACAATATATTCCTAAATTTAGTTTCCTAACTTATTTTGTGCCAAAGAAAGGCAAATAGCAAAATATGAATTATTGCCAAGAATAAATTTCTCAACAATCTCCCTCTTTTGCCTTTCTGGACAAAACACTACGACGCAAACATAAATAAAAATAAAAATACTAACTCCCCCTAAACAAAACACTCAATGTTGTTAAAAACAAACCAACATTAAAAACCAACATTGTTCATAAAACACACTTATCAAATCAGAACAAACCAAAAAGGAACTTATTGACTTCGAACCCTCTTCGAACGACGAGGGGATGTCGAAGTTCCTTCACCACTTTCCTTCCTCTTCCTCTTCTGCATTTTCATCATTCTCCTCAAGGCCTTATTGCGAGCGCAAATTCGCTTCCTCCTCCTTTTCTGAGCAAGGCTCTCCAAGGCTTCGGCAGCAACAGCATCTTCAGCATCATCTTTATCAGCAGCAGCGTCAACATCCTCTGCATTGTCAGTAGCAACATCTTCTCCTCCTATGTCCGCGTCATCATCTCCTTCTCCCCCTTTTTGACCAGAAAGGGAAAGGGCCTCCAAAAGTGATCCACGAAGTGCCTGCAGCTGAGTAATCTGCAAATCAATGGAAGCCACATGCGCACGAAGGAGTTGCACAGAAATTTGGACCATGTTGGGATCAACCCTCTCAACATCACTAGCAACATCAGCCTGAAAAGGAGCCTGCCAAGGCAAATCAATAACCCTAGCACCTGTAGTATGTTGGCCCCTCAAAGCAAACCAATCCGCCTCACCAGTGAGGACATCATCCGGAAGAAGCGCCAAACCTTGCTTCTCCAACAGGCTGAAGATCAAAGAGGGAAAACACAACGAGGCGGCAGACCTTGATGTGGCAAACTTAGTAACAATATCAAAAACATGTTGCCCAAAATTGAACTTAATACCCTTCCCAAGCCTGTACAAAAACTGGGCCTGAGGCCGAGTAACACATGTAGTATTTTTGGAAGGGACCCAGTTGCAAATGGCCACCTTGTGCAAAATAGAATAGAGAGAAGAAAGCCTAGTACTTGGTAACTGCTCAAACCAAGAATGCACCATATGACCAGAAATAAAAGAAATAACTTCATCCATATCATCCACAGTAGAATCACCCCGATGCGGTTCAATTCCAGATAATTCATCAATTAAATCAGAGGTGAAAGAAAACACTCTACCACGCACAAACACTTTTCCATAGTTCACAGAGCTCATATCAACAACAGATGGCAACAAATTTGCATAGAACTCAAGAACAATATCTCTGACAAAAGGAACGGCAGTGGAAACTGTGGAGTACATACCTTTAAACTAGAGGTAGGCAATCAAATTGTGGCGCTCAAACATTTCAACTTGAACTCTACGCTCAGCAATCATGTGGCGATTTTGATAAGTAGCAAACAAGTCGGCAGCCTCAGCAGATAAAAATTTCTCCAAAAACGGCACCATATCTTCAAGCTCAGGTGTCGGAGTAGTAGTACCGTGGAGGACTGAGAGTGTGCATAGGCAGCTGAAGTGGTTGACGTGGAAGTATGAGATGCAAGGGGAGCAGAGGCAGTGCGGGAGGAAGACACAGTCTGAGAAGGATGTGATGTTGGTAAAGGGGTACCAACATGACTAGTAACATCGTCCTTCGCAGCAGCCTTCTTATTCTTCTTATACTTCTTGCAAGCTTCAAGAATATCACGAAGATGAATATCTGGGGAGGAATCAGGGGAATGCTCAAACAGACCTGTATCAAATTCAGGTTGATCATCATGAACTGGAGATGAGGGGGGATCATCGGCAGGCGGTTTGGCGGAACTGGTGACTTCGCCTGTGATAAAATCTAACACAGTGTAGGGAGGGGAGGAATACTCAGTCGCAGAGGACTTAGGAGAGACCTTGACCTTTGGCTGGTTAGGTCTCCTTTCAGCCTTCCGCACAAGCTATTTTCGGTGAGTGAATTTCTTCTCCGCCAAGCTCGGGGCAGAAGAAGGCGGCGGCACAGACTCCTCAACCGGAGCAGCAGGAAAAAAGTCTTCATCGTCAGGGTCAGACATCACGGTCACATCCTCCTTGAGGTTCATATGTTTGATAGGAAGGTTGCAGCGCGGCCCTGCCTTGCTTTTCAGGACTGCGGGCGGCACAACGCCAGGCGGAATGTTGCGCAACCGCCTAGACCTCTTCAGAGTAGGATTCCCCACGCGTCCAAAAGTTTCAGCCACAAACGCCAAACTGGGGGGATTATCAACGTCAATTTCATTCCTGGGCTGTCCTGGGAACACTTGCGCCTCTGGCGTGGCGTCAACCGGTGACGGAACTGGAATAACAGTGCGGGAAGCATTCGCCGGCGAGGGTGGTGGCGATGTTGATAGTGGTGGGTTTGAAGAACTACCACCACCTATTTCCTCGCGAATATCAAGACCACCAACTCGTGAATAGGGTGCCGGAACCTGTTCGCCAGAGCAACGAACGTCTTCTGGCAATTCAGGAACAGACGAGGACGGCGGCGGCGAGCTTGTCATCCTGCAATTTCTCAAAAGCACACAAGGAGATAGAGAAAAATCGAGAGACTAAAGAGGGATAAGGAGTTTTGAGAGATTAATTTGCAGAGGGCTTTTCAATTGTGATCAAACGGTAAAAAAGGGTTCAGGATTTTATGCCCAACAGAAATGACCGTTGCACAAGGAGAGAGAAAGTAAAAAATAAAAGGAAAAAATCCATATATTACTTCACCTGCTGATTTTGGGGCCAAAACGCGATTTTTTATTTCCTTTTTATAAAAACCCCACTCCCCCTCAAATTAGGCTACATGATCACATTACCATCCCATTATCTTTTCCCATGATTTATTCTTTTAAAAAATTACACAACTTAATCTACAAAATTGGCCGAAAGTACAAAGCTGAATTAATTGAACCATCAGCACAGTTGTACCTATCTTGTGCAATTCAAATTATCACTCACCAAATTCACCTCCTTATTACCTGTCCAGCCGTCCAATTTTAACTCCATTGAAACACTTAGTTAGCTCAATTCAAAACAAAATTCAGAGATTTCAAGTAAGACATAAACACACGAAACACAACGCACAGCAAGATGGCATCTTCACAAAGTATGAATGTACTACGGGATGCCTAAAATTCATGACCTAAAAGATTATACAAAAACATATTCAGATTTCAGTGACTTGATCCAATGTTGCTTTTTACTACTAACAACAACATTGCCTTAGGTGAAGTCAATGGAAACTTACCCCTTAACCCAAGTTAATGAATAGGTCAAGAACTCTCAAGAAGGTGATTTTTAAAGATTGGAGCATTTTGAGTCCAGATTTTCTTATCCTTGAAGGGATTTATATATTTTAATCTTCAGCAATTGCTGTTAAACACCTCTTGTTTTTGGACCTGGGAGAAAGCCAGTTTCTGCGGGCAAGTCCCACAATCACCCATTTGAAGAGGTTGGTTCTTTTTGCCATCATTTTTATTGCAACACAAGACCTTATTGCACTTTAAATCAAACTCAATGCATTATGATTATGTATGAAAAGAAAGATAAAAATGCATGCAAAAGTATACAGATGTTGTAACTGATGTTGATAAGAGGTGTCACAATATCACAAACCAATATTGGTTAGACAATGCACATACTGAGATCTCTTCTCAAACGAGAGAAGGTCTCGAAGCTAATGCCTTTGTGAAGATGTCAGCCAGCTGATTATCAGTTCCAATATGTTCAAGGCTAACAATCTTCCTCTCAACTAAGTCTCGAATAAAGTGGTACCTTATGTCAATGTGTTTGATTCGAGAATGTTGGACTGGATTTTTGGAGATGTCAATGGCACTGGAATTGTCACACAGCACGGTCAAGATACTACTGTGCACCGTATTCTTCAATCATTTGGTTCATCCACAGTAATTGTGTGCACGCACTTCCAGTTGCAATGTACTCGGCTTCAGCTGTAGAAAGAGAAATACAATTTTGCTTTTTGCTGTACCAAGATATTAGATTATTACCCAGAAAAAAACATGCCCCATTAGTACTTTTCCTATCAACTACATCTCCAGCCCAGTCCGAATCAGTGTACCCTATAAGTTCAGTACCAGTATCTTTTGTGTACCACATACCTAGTTCAGTTGTACCAGCAATGTATCTAATAATTCTTTTAACAGCTTTCAAGAGAGACTATTTTGGATTAGACTGATATCTAGCACATAAGCACATACTATACATAATATTTGGTCTACTTGCTGTCAAATACAACAAACTCCCTATCATTCTATACATGGTGTTATCAACACCCTTACCAACATCGTCTCTAGTCAGTTTCACAGTTTTTGCCCAGTGGCGTTTTCTTGACAGTTTCACTTTCTAACCCAAACTTTTTAACTAAGTTCTTCGCATATTTAGTCTGGGAAAGAAAAATACCGTCATCAAGCTGTTTTATTTGTAAACCAAGAAAGTATGAGAGGTTACCTTCCATGCTCATCTCAAATGTATCGGACATCAGAGTAACAAACTTCTTGACCATCTCCTCGTTAGTGGATCCAAAGATAATATCATCCACATAAATTTGGACGATTAAGATGTGCTTATTGGATGTAAGAAGGAATAAAGTTTTATCAACTTTCCCTCGTCTAAAGTTCAAATAAAGTAAATGTTGAGTTAACCTTTCATACCAAGCTCTTGGAGCTTGTTTTAAACCATAAAGAGCCTTTTTTAGTTTTAAAACAAAATTTGGTTTTTGAGGATCCACAAATCCTTTAGGCTGCTCAACATACACTTCTTCACTCAAGACTCCATTTAAAAAAGCACTCTTAATTTCCATTTGATGCAATGAAATCTTCATATAACAAGCAACAGAAAGCAAAAGCCTTACCAACTCAATGCGGGCAACTGGGGCGAAAGTTTCATCAAAACCAATTCCTTCAATTTGTGTATACCCTTGTGCAACAAGTTGAACTTTGTTCCTCACAATGTTGCCAGCCTCATCAGTCTTGTTTCTAAATATCCACTTTGTTCCCATCACATGGGAATTTTCTGGTCGTGGCACCAAATCCCAAACATCGCTTTTGGCAAACTGGTCCAGCTCCTCTTGCATTGCCCGAATCTAGAACTCATCCTTGAGCGCATCCTCCACTCGATTGGGCTCTATTTTAGAAAGATACAAAGACTCATGGATCTTAGAACAATTAGTAGACAGACATACATACCTGACCATTTCCTTGAAATTAATCTGTCTCCGTCTTGTACTTCTTTCATCTAAATCACCGATAATTTGGCCCATGGGATGGTTTTTCTTGATTTTGGATGGAATATCCCTCTGATGAAGATCAATGGGATCAGTTGGATCTTCTTCTTCTGAATCAGAATCAGAATCTGCGACTTGGCTCGATGTTGTTACTGATGTTGGTATCCCCGTATCAACATTGTTATGAACATCACTCAAATCTTTGAGTTCAGCACCTGCATCTTTGTTCTCAATACCTGCACTATCAACTGAAGGAGTGACAATTTCTTGAGGATTTTGATCATAAACCAGATCATTATCGTCGGCAGTTTTGACTCCACTCGTTAGATCATCGAACTTGACATTTACTGACTCAAACATGCTTCGAGTTCTAAGGTTAAACAACCTATATGCATGACTATTTTGGGAATAACCCATGAAAATGCACTTATAACTCTTTGAGCGAAGTTTAGCTAGATGATTTCTATGTTTAAGCACATAGCAAATACAACCAAAATATGAAAATAACTCAAGTTCGGTTTCTTACCAATCAATAACTCGTAGGGAGTTGCACATGAACCTGGTCTAAAATAAGCCCTATTTATAATATGACATGCAGTGTTCATTGCTTCAACCCAAAAACGTTTTGCTATGCCATTAGAAATGAGCATAGTTCTAGTCATCTCCGCTAGGGTTCTATTCTTACGTTCAGCAAATACCATTTTGTTGAGGGGTAATTGGAGAAGAAAATTCATGACCAATACCCTCAGAAATAAAGTACTATTAGTTCTAATCCTACCAATTTTCACATTAAACCTTACACACAGCTTCTTTGCAAGTTTTTTGAAAGCCTCAATCATTTCAGATTTTTCTTTTAGAAATTCGATCCAAGTAAATCTAGAAAAATCATCAACAATAACGAATACATACCTCTTACCACCAAGGCTCTCAATCTCAAGTGGTCCCATGAGATCCATGTGAAGCAATTCAAAGCAAGATGATGTAGTGAGACTTTGTTGGACTGGATGTGGCACCCTCACCTGTTTTCCTTTTTGGCATGCCTCGCACATCGGAATGATATTGGTGTTGAGTTTAGGCAGTTCACTCACAGCTTCTTCCTTGGCCAACTTGTCCATCATCTTGTAGTTAACATGTCCAAGCTTTTGATGCCACAGCTCCGCATCACTCAATTGGGACAGTCTGCAAAAAGCATCACTTTGAATTTGGTAGCAATTATCTGAGGTTCTTTTGCCAGTGAGAATGCACTGTCCATTCTCCTCATAGACTTCACACTTTTCATGGTTGAATTTTACGTTAAAACCTCCATCGCACAGCTGACTTATGTAGATCAAATTTGCAGTAAGTCCTTCTACTAACAGCACATTTTCCAGTGTTACAACGCCGGGAACAAGGAGAGTCCCTTGGCCAATAATTTGACCATTTGTGCCTCCTCCATACTTCACCTTTCCACCTCGAAATCTGACAATGTTGGAAAGCAGTTCCTCTGAGCCTGTCATATTCTTCGAGCATCCACTATCAAAATACCAAGCTCCAGGGACATGAGACTTCAGGGAGGTATGGACCATGTTACACTTGATGCTGTTTTTCTTGACCCACACTTGTTTGATCCTGATGTTGGTATTGATATTGGTAGTGCGGTTACCAACATGGGATTTATCAGCCACACTTGTTCTCTGAAAGTGTCTTCTCTCGCTAATGATCTTCCAACAAAAGGGCCTGATGTGCCCTGGTTCTCCACAATAATGGCACACGTACTGTCTTCTTCTCTTTTTGTGACGTTTGGAAGATTTCTGTTCTTGATTGGAACATGCATTGGCTGGTTCGGTTTGAAACCTATTCCATGCTTTGAGGACTTTGGGAAGCTAATATCCAAGATTTCATCCAGTTTCGCCTTACCTTTATTCAAACTTGAAATGGTTCCTTGAACTTTGGTCAGTTCATTCTTCATCTTTTCAAGCTCAGTATCCTTCTTAGTGAGAGACGTTTCCAACCTGACAATAATGTCGAGCTGATCCTCCTTTTCTTTGGTTAGGTTTTCTACTTCTTTTACGAGATCTTTGACCTTTAGTACCTGTTTTCCCCAACTGACAAACAATTTCTTGTGGTCAATACTCAGCTGCTCGTATTCCTCATAATAATCAGTGATCTCGACATTCAGGCACACGATGTTCTCTGCAAGCAAACCAACATGGACATCATCATCCCACACAACATGGGTGCATAAGGATGGAAAAAGTTCAGTTGACTCAGAATCATTAACATCCTCGATGAAATCAGTAGCGACCATGCTTTTCTTTCTAAGAGTGTTGGGACACTCATTCTTGTAATGTCCTTAACCTTTGCATTCATGGCATTGGATCTCGCTGAGTGATTTTGCAGGAATGGACATATTGGGAATTGAGGTTGTGGACTGATATATGGGAAGAGCACGTCTAGTAAACTTTGGAGTAGATGTCTGTGACCTATTCCTTGCATTTGAGCTTCCAAGACTGTTCTTCTTCTTCAAGAAATTGTTAAAGCGTTAAGTCACAAAGTCCAGTTCATCTTCTTCGAGTGTAGTCGACTCCATCTTTTTAAGAACCCCATTAAAATCAAACTTCTCGTCATCTTCATCATCGGCTGTAATAGAACCGGAAGAAAAAGCAACATTCTTCTCATTCGAGCTAGAGCTAACGTGTTCCATCTCATATTGCTTGAGGTTTCCAACTAAGGTGTTGAAATCGATATTATCAGCATCTTTGGATTCTTCTATGGCCACCACTTTCATGCTAAATTTCTTCGAAATGGATCATAACAATTTTCCTACAAGACGGGAATTAGTTATGGCCTCACCAAGCTCTTTGCACTCTTCTATTATTTTCGACAATCTTATGGAGTAGTCCATGATTGACTCTTTCTCATCCATTCTCATAGCCTCGAAAGTGGACATGAGTATTCTTAATCTGGATTTCTTCACGCTTGCAGTTCCTTCATACACCCTTTGGAGTGCGTCCCATGCATCTTTTGATGACTCGCAATTCTTGATGATACGGTAGTAGTTTGCATCTACATAGCCACACAAGGTGTTGATGCATTTGGAGTTCCAATTTGCAGCAGTTGCTTCATCAGCAGTCCAGTCTTCCTCCTTTATGCGGATGGTATCGCTCTCGCCATCCGTGACACGTGGCTTTTCCCATCCAATGAGGACAGTTTTCCAAACACGCTCGTCGATACTTTTCAAATGCCATCTCATTCTCTGTTTTCAGAGAGAATAATTCTCACCATTAAGGATTGGAGGCCTCGAGTTTCCTTGAGCGTGCATAACACCTACAAATAAGGATCAATACTTAAGAGGTTAAGTAACCCGCTCTAGATTCCAATTGTAAAATATGAAGGTCTATGGTTTTAAGAATAATTCTCAAATTTACGATATTGTTAGTCAATGTTTAACAACACTGGTTAGCAACATCGAACAGAGTAAAATATAAAATATACATCGGAATAAATTGATAATAACACGAGATAACAAATTCAGTTCACAAGTAAAAGTACTTGTGAACTTGGGTATACAAACTCGAAAACTATATTACTTTCTTGTTCACGCTTAATACAAAAATATAAAGTAATATATGAAAACTAAATATCAATAAACTTGATACTAAATAATTGTTGCCGAAATGGCAAGATCTTCTCCGTCGGTCACGCAACTTCGAAGAGCTTGTTAATCACGATCAATGGCTCCAAGTAGTTATTCGTGTTCTTCTTTCTTGCTCATCGTGCGTCTTTGTCTTGAGTCGATTTCTTCTCTCAAAATCCCGTGCTTCAAAAAAACGTACTGACAAGCTTTAGGATTCTTTGTTTTAAATTGACAATCCTATAATAATAAACTTAGTAAATACCTAAAAACAAATTCTAAGCACAATCTAAGAATAATTAAAGTCTTGTACATAAATCAGGAAACACAATATATTCCTAAATCTAGTTTCCTAACTTATTTTGTGCCCAAGAAAGGCAAATAGCAAAATATGAATTATTGCCAAGAATAAATTTCTCAACAACTTGTTTTGTGGTTTTGTGATCAAAACCGGATGATGTGGCGCGATTGGATCGTGCCACATCATCCGGTTTTGATTGTGACGAACATTTATATTCTGTATTTCCAGGAAACCATCTCGTTTGCCAACATTTACTTGAAAAAAAAAAGAAAATTATGAGAAATAATGTTCATAGTTATGAACTTACACCATCAACTGCTAAGGTTCCTGAGGCTGAATTAATTACTGAGCATCCTCCAGTTAGGTATATATTCGACTTACTTATCAATTGTATTACTTGATGAATTTGTGTTCTAATTATATTTTAAATATCAAAATTTAGAGTGAGAACTTGTGCATTTAAGTTTCTTGCCGAACTAAATTAATATTGCCATTCGCTCACTTTTTTTTTATTCCTTCTTAGGGTAGGTGTGGTTTTTTGCGGTAGACAATCTCCTGGAGGGCACAATGTTATTTGGGGTCTTCTTGAAGCTCTTAAAGTGCACAACCCTAAAAGTATTTTGCTTGGGTTTTTAGGATGAGTCTAATATCTTTTCTTAGATTAATGACATTCCTTTTTCTTTAAATATTTCTTGTATGTGGTTGCATGCCTGACTGGTTTTGTGTGGAAGTTTTTGATGTCTGTTCTTATACTTTTGTCTGGTTTATTTTAATAATTTTCAATGTTGTATTGTTTATTGCATTTAAGCCCTTTTTGTGCGGGTCCCCCCTTTAGAGTTTTAGGCAGATTATTGCAATATCTTTCTCTGAAGATTAACATATAAATGTTTAACAATTATGTTTTACTAGGTGGTTCTGAAGGTTTATTTGCACATAAAAACTTTAGAGGTTACTGATAAAGTTCTTGCAACCTACAAAAATCAAGGTAGGATTGTTTACATATTTATTCTGGCATTAAAGTTATAATTTTGGAATTACTTATGCTGATTGGGCTATATGTTGTAAAGGTTGTTATGATTTGTTGGGACGGACACAAGATTAAATTAGAACAACTGAACAAGTCAATGCAACAATAAAAGCATGCACAGCTTTGAAGCTTGATGCTCTTGTGATTATTGGAGGTATCCTATTTGTTGTCTTTAAGGTTCCTAATAGAGTCTAGGATGTAAAATTTTTCCGATTCCTGACATTCACATGTTATGCTTATGTAGGTGTGACATCAAACACAGACACCGCCCAACTTGCAGAAACTTTTGCCAAAAGAAATTGCTCGACAAAAGTATGTTACATCAAACTCTATATGATAAAAAATATTTACCTTTTTTGGTTAATATTTACCATTATCCATCAAGTTTGATATGACTCGGTTCTCTCTCTCTTTGGGGGTTGGTATGCGACTATAATGTGAGCTATTACACACACACATATATATATATGTGTGTTTGTGTGTGTGTTCTCTTTTATTCCCATTAATTGTGGATGCTCCAAGTACTTAGATTTGAACTACTCTACTTTATTGTGTGAACTTTATGAAAGTTAAAAGGGTGATGACCTTGTATTCTTTACATGCCAGTCATTTATGTTCATTTAACCTCCTTCACTAATGCGGATCAAAATATCCATATATGATATTATTTGATCACTGGTGCAGAAACAGCTTTTAAGAACGCCTGTTTCTGCAGATTAAGAACGTCCTATTGAGGCGTTTTGTATGGAGCTGTTCTTGAAAGTCTGACATTTAAGAACGCCTGAGCAGGGCGTTCTTGAATGTCAGACTTTCAAGAACGTTTTTAAGAGACGTTCTTAAAAAAAACTTCAACCGTTTTAGAAAGTCAATTTTGCAGGTTTCGCCCGTTCTGGAAAGTAATTTCCAGAACGTCCTTTTTAAGACGTTCATGAAAATATACTTTTCAGAACGTCCATTTTTTAGGCGATCTTGAAAGTATACTTTCTAGAACGCCTCGAAAATACAGGCGTTCTGGAAAGTACACTTTCGAGAACGCCTTAAAAATGGACGTTCTCGAAAGTAATTTTCCAGAACTTCTTAAAAAAGGACGTTATGGAAAATGTATTTTCGAGAACGTCTCCAAAGCAGACGTTCTGGAAAATGCACTTTCGTGAACGTCGCCAAAAACAGCCGTTCTGGAAAATGTACTTTCGAGAACGTCTAAGAAATGGACTTTCTGAAAAGTACACTTTCGAGAACGTCTGAAAAAGGGACGCTCTGGAAAGTATACTTTCGAGAACGCTTCTATAAACAGGCGTTCTAGAAAGTATACTTTCCAGAATGGATTTTTGAATAACCGTTCTAGAAAGTAATAAAAAATTTAAAAAATTTAAATGAAAGCAGGCCAACAAATACATCAAATTGCATTCCAGATTCACTTTTTCAGGCCTACTCATACAATTTTATACCTATTTAATTCACAAAAAACATTTCATTTATATAATCTAAAGATCAAACAACACATGACATTAATCACAATAATACACAATTACCAAATATGAAAATGCTCTGAGAGAAAAATAAACTTAGAAAAACAATAATACTATTTGTTGACTGCTAAAAGTATAATACTACTGCACCATTAATAAACAACATCGTTCCATCTATCCATAGCAAAGCACCCTAAACACACAACACACACATGCATGCACCATTTATACTATACAGTGCTAAAACCATATTATTCCGCTGTGTGTGTGAGAGAGAGAGATAATCTGTATAGACGAACCAGATATGGGATTCCTATCTTCCAGTTCTCCGGTAGAAGGTGACCCCTCGATACTCCGAGAGCGGGGCCCACGCCTGCTCTTCTTCACGTGAGGCTACTGTTGTGGCACCGGATTACTCGCCGGCAACTGCGCCTTGTAAATTCTGAATTCTACCCCACTGCCGTCTGGAACCTCCGGCGAGGACAGGTTCAACCAAAATTCAGCGGGCTGCCTGGTCAGGATCTGGACCGGGCCTCTGCCACGAGTGTGGATCTTATCGTCCACCATGTGCTTCAGACGCTGGTAATAAGTCGGCCCGAGAAATATCATTGATGTCAGTATACGACCCATGTGGCCGTTGTACATTGTTTCGTAACCGCGCATTTGGTAACCGTATTTGTGAAGAGCGTTACTAATGTTATCCACCTGAAAGAAAAACATTGTTAAACCGTGAGTTCTTGAGAATTTTGTAACCTAGAAATTAGAACACTCACTAGAAGAATTGATTGTGGCCTTTTGGCTTGAAGATAATCAGTTTTTAGTGTTTCTATATGCCATTTACATCTTCGACTCAAGCATGATTTAATCAGAATCCAAAAGTAGGGGAGAAGAGAAGTGCTTTCAAATTTCTGTTTGTTTGTTTGTTTGTTTTTCTTATTTATTTATTTATTTTACACTAAAGTGACATTTAGATATTTTTTTGTCCAAAATAAATTCAAAGTTTCACATACAAAAAAGAACTTTCACAACTATTTAACAAACATACTCTTTTAATTTATGGTTAATTACAAAAAGTACCCTTGAGTATTGGTGTAATTACAAAAAACCCAATGGCTAAATTTACAAGAATAACCCTGATATTTTATTGTCATGAATTTACCCCTTCAAAAGCAAAAAAAAAAAAAAAAACATTTCAAAACTCTCCTTCATATTTATAATTTTTTACAATTAGTCCCTTAATTATCCAAGAGAGAAAATAAAAAACTAATTTACTGATGGATGTGTGATTTATACGAACCTGATCCACGATTCTTGTCTCGCCATGACGCAAACTAGTGCTTTGATCTTTGTTTGTGAACCTCGCAGATTTTCCTTGAGCTTCCTCAGAAGGTAGCGGTGTTGTCTTCCCAATGATGACAGCATCACCGGAGACTCTTGTCCCCTTACACAAGCATAAATTATGTAGTTAGAATGGTTTTATTTTTTAAATAACAAATAAAAAAATCGTCAAACTCACAGGAGGTGCAAAACCATCATCATCTAATTTGTCATAAGATCCCTGACGCATACCCTACGAACACCAAATGCATTTTTTTTACATTTTTGGTTGCGAGACAGTGTTATGAAAAAAAAAAGTGATTTTAGTAAAAATAAATAAATAAAAACTAAAACTAAACCCAAGTTAGATGAAACCAAAAAAAACAAACAATAGATGTCCCTATATAGTCCCAAATCAAAAGAACTATATGCTTGTTTCTCAGAAGTAAATAAAGAGTTCAAACCTATACGTTCTACAAACATTACGAGTTTTAGTGTCCATCCCTTTCTACAAGGATGCCAACAAGAAAAAGAAAAAATCATAGGGAGCAACAAAAGGAAACGAAAAGAAAAGAAATATCATGCTTACTAAATATAGACCACAATGTCTCAGGCTCTTCAAAACAAAAAGTTTCCTCTTTCATACCATCATACCTCAACAAAGATAGTTGTATCCAACTAACACGAGCAAAACAAACGCCAGCGCAGCAGCAGGTGCAGCAGCCCATACCCAATAGTTTGTTGCTTTCTTGCGTTTGAGAATAGATTTCGGAGGTGAATCAGGACCACCACCTCTCGGGCGCCCTCTATGTCTCACGGTATTTCGCTCCTTGTTCTTTTGGGGTATTTCAATCTTTTCCTCCACCTTCTCCACCTCCGCAACCTCCTCGGCAATGGCTTCGGTTGGTGCTTCTTCAGAATCAACAGCCCCTCCAGCCTTCTTCCTCGCTTTCTTCTCACGGTCCTGAAGAAACCGAGCAGGAATTAAGTTTAGTGCTGATTGCAAAATAGTTAGTAACAAAAAAGAGTAGTGGATGAACAAGTTTAGAGCTAATTGCAAAATAGTACCTGAGTGACTAAGGCATATAGAGGGAGAGTTACATAGCTGCAAAGGAACTGTATAAGGACACTGGAAAAATAAAGAACACAAAACAACCCAAAAAAAATAGAAGAATTTAATTTTTGTCGAGACCTTGAAAATCAAGAAGATAATTGTAAAGAGAATATGTGTAAAATAAACATACCCCATTGAAATCCGAATGATCAAATCTTCCAGGTTCTCATGGTAGCAAGAGGGGTATCCAAATTCATACTGTCAAAGAGGAAAAAACACAAGACAAATGGTTCTTATAAATACCAACATTAACGATAGAGCATTTTCTTTTCTTTTTTAAACACAGTTTTAAGCAGACAAACTTACCCAACTCCAAGCAAAGAAAGCAAGTTGAAATGTATTCTGCAAAATAGAAGTAGTACACCAAATATAAAATGGCGTCTGTCATGACATATTTAAAACTCTTTTATTTTGCCAATTTAGAAAAGAAAAAGCTTATAACCTCGAAAAGAACAACGTGTATCAAGAAAAGGATTAATTCAGGACGATTAAACCAGAACAAGTCATCACCAGGCTGAACCACCGGAGAGCCCTTGATTACATCTCCTCTCTCAAGAATTCTCATTCCCATTTTTGTTATGATTAACTGTAGTTTTGCTCCTACCAGCAGAAGTATCTGCATATAACACATGTCAAATGAGAAACTAAGGTTGAATTAGATGGTTTTCTTCTTCTTTTTTTTTAAACCATATAAATTCATTTTATTTATTTATTGTTTACACTGACAATTAAAGGAATGAAGGGTAGCCAAAAGTGCGAATACCACCCTGTTTATACAAAGATCAAAAACACAATTAGATGAATAATACTTTGAAATGCTAATAAATAATTATAAATAAAATTAAAAAAGAAAAACATTCACCATTGGTGTTTGTGAGGAGTAGCAGAACAGCAATGAACCATACTACAGGGCTGCAGAAAATAACCAATGAGAGTTCACAATTCTGAATTTCGGAAATAAGAATCTGCTTAATAGTCCATAAAAAAAAAGAGAAGAATGAATTAATTACCTTATTCACACAATTACTTTGAAATCTTATTCAAGTGATCTCTTTATATACTTCTGGAAATCGAATGTTGCCTGGCTCTGAGGTGTTAAATGTTCCTGAAATTATAACCACTTCAAATTGTCAATCACTGTTATTATTACTTGGGATTATTACAAATATTATTTTGGGGTTTGGAGTATTGAATAAAACAAAACAAAACAAATCTAGAGAAGCTTTTTTAAATCTTGACTTGTATTTTTTCTTTTCTTGTGAATGAAAAAAATGTAACGCGAAACTAAGATCCTTTCTAACACTATCAAGATCGACGCCTATCAGCTGAAAATAGACATATTTATTATAAACATATATAACTCTCGGATAATCCAAGTTTAAGAAAATGCACCAAAACGGGAAAAAAATAATAATAAAAAAAATATAACTAGAATACTTACTTTGATCTGGCCCTGAATAGCATCTTTTTCACCCATCGAGTCTTGAATGCTTTGTTCCTTCAAGCAGATTAATTTCCCTTAGGATTTGTTTCTCCTCAGTCAGAGGAATGCTTTCGTGCTGAATTCGATACTGTAGACTTTTAATCTGCAAAAAAAAAAGAAGAAAAACTGACAAATTAAGAAAAAAATTATTTTAAGATGTTACATAGAACCAACAATGAAGGACTACTGAAATATGATAAAGGTAAATTACAAACCCCCAAGGTTTAGCCTAATTACCAAAAAAAAAAAAAATCCCAGATGTTTTTGATATTTTAAAAATAAAACTCTTGAGGTTTGATACTGTAATTTTGAGAATTTTTGGGTTTTTTTATTTTTTGTAAGTATCCCAAACATCAGGGGTATTTTTTGCAATAATAAAGAACATATAAATCAAAATCTTACAAAAGCATTGAGTTCCTCCTCGGACGAACATATACTAGCCGAGCCTCTCTCTCCACCTCCCGAACCCCTCAACTTGCCGAGAGCCTGCTGGAGAGGCTCCATTTCTTTTTTTTTTTCATCCCTAATCGTCCTAAACTGTTTATTCTCGAAACCCATATTCGTCCTAAACTGTTTGACGATCTTTGCAGCCTGCCAGACAGAAAAAAATAGTTTTAAGGTAATGAATAAATCCATGTACTAACAAAAAAAAAATAATAATGGCACATCAAAAGTATATAAAACATGTTTAAGTTTACTCTGACAATCAGGAACATGCAGTGATAGATTTTTAAATATTAGGGCATCAAAAATCACAAGCCAAACAAAACATTTTAAATTACATTAGTTTTAGCCATTTGACACTAAAATATAGAGAAAATGTGCAATTTGTTATTAACAATTAAAAACCACTTCTTCGAATATTCTTAAAGTCGATGAACCTCTAGAGATGCCAACAGCCAGCCTGCTTCCCGTAATTATAACCTGCAGACCCCTTCAGTTGCAGCCTGTTCTCGTACTTGGGCGTGAAAGCTGCTGTCATGATCATACCGCTACCAGACAGGGCTCAAGGCAAAATTAATTAAATAAACAAAGTAATAATCAAAAATGATAAAAAAAGAGAGAGAGAGAGAGAGAGAGAGAGAGAGAGAGAGAGAGAGAGAGAAACGATATCGCCTTGACCAATGTGATTCACCGTCGATCTGAGCATGGCATCACCGTCGAAAACTCCAGCGAACGAAACCAAGTTCCTGCTTAAACTGAACTTCTAACATATTAGAGGTAACCAAAGCACCAGTTTCAAGTTATCAAACCAAACAGATCCAAATTCAAATTTGAGAAACCGATGCACATGCAATCTGAGAACCGACCCAGTCAAGTGGTTTTCATGCAGGTCCTTCCACATTCTTTAAAATACGAAAGCGACGCAAAAAATAGATTCACACACACACATACACTTACTTCAGAGTAGACATTTGTAAATCTCCTAAATCAAATAAATAGAGAATTAGACAAACCAGTAGGCATGCTTGCAACCTTTTACAAGGGTTGAAGCACTATCTTATTCAAACATATTGCCCAAACCCCATGATGGTTAGTGGTTTCGATTAGGTTAGTGTTGCAACCCCCTAGGTTAATCTCCTCCACTGCTTCTGCACAATTCCCTTCCATGCCATTCTGAAATACAAAGATTTAATGAAAAAACAACATAAAAGACCCCCACATAATCCATAAATCTAACAAATAAAAACATTTTAAGTCTTTATGAACGAAACACAGACGAATACTAATTAGTAATCTTTTCAGAAACATTTCCATGAAAGATGAGAAATATATTTATTTTTTTAAAATCTTTTTCCCCTCTTATCATTGAAATCTTGACTATGAACAAGCAAATAATTATAAATTTGTTTCCTCATTAATGAATTGGTCAAATATTCATTCAACTAAATATCCAAATTCGTGGACACGAACAGATCCCATCAAACAAAATTGGCCAAAACCCTAAAGTGATTCATGTATTAATTACCCTCAGAATAAATAAACTAAGAAAATGGATTATTGATTTCCATTTCAATTTGAAACCTGGTCGAGATCCTGAAGAACCTCAATGAGCTCTGGACCAACGAAAAAATCACAAGATTCTCCGCCAGAGGACTTCTGGCTCTGCCTCGATTCGACGCGGCTCAGCCTCCACAGCCGGCGCAACTCGCGCTCATTCTTCTCCATCATATCTCGGAAACTCACGGCGGAGACTCGCTCCAAAATTGGATAACTCTAGGAATAGTGCACCGTGGTGGCGATGTTGAGGAGGCCTTGGAATCTGCCGGATGGTGGGCGGATCTGGATGGCGGCCCTTTTCACCCCCGCCCCCGACCCAGTCCACCCTTTGAACAGCTTCTTATGGAGACCACTCATCCTAGAGCTCTTCTTTGCGTTCTTCTTCAAGTCCGCTGCCACGAGTTCGGCGGCGACCACGAATTCGGCCCCCGGTCGGGATTCTTGCTGGTCTTCTTACTTTACACCAATCTCGACAATGGAGGTGAAATTGGCCGACGAGGACGGGTCGTGGAGCAGCTCAGATGTTTTTGAGTCTTTTTTTGTTTTTGGATCGGAGGAGTAGATGGGAGGGTTGCTGTGTTGAAAGGGATTCTCGAATGAGAGGAGGGGGACGAGAGGGTAGGTTTTTTTTTAAGGTTAAATTTTAATACAAAAATAATATGACATACGAGAATGCCTTTTTAAAGGCGTTCTGAATATTACTTTCCAGAACGTCGTTTTTAAAGACGTTTTCGATATTTAACATACGAGAACGTCGTTTTTAAAGATATTTTTGATATTTAACATATGAGAACGTCATTTTTAACAACGTTCTGGATATCTAACATACGAGAACATTTTTTTAACGACGTTCTGGATATCCAGTATACCAGAACGTCTTTGAAAAAGACATTCTCGTATGTGATACTTTTATTACAAAAATGCCACCGCTTGACATTTAAGAACGCCGCCTCCTGAGGCGTTCTTAAATCCCTGTTCTTGAATCTTGTTTTTGTACTAGTGGATGTATGAGGTTATTTGTGGTAAGCGACCTCATTTCTGGGAGAGGGTGTTCCTCTTGGGAGATGAGCGAGCTGTGTTGTGTCTTTATGAAGTGAACAAGCTGGTATGTATAGAGTAGCGATCAGTAGTATGGGGATGAGTTCTAATATAAGGTCGTGATCTCTTATGGTTTGAGTTGTGTACTTGAGCTTGATTGTGGGCTTTATGAATGATTAAGCCTGTAGGTTTAAAGTGAGTGGTTTATGTGGTTTTCGCTTGGGCTGTGTAAAGGGCCAAGGCCTGTTGTGTTAAAGAGATTTGTTATATGTTGGAACTTAATATGTAGGGAGAGTCCTAATTGTGAGTCGGTTGTAGAGTTGTGATATGAATGGAATTACGGTTATAGAAGGTAACCCTAGATTGAGGGGCACTTCCCCTATCTCTATAAAAGGAGGCATATGCCTCTCATTATTTTTCTAAGTCGATATCGCTTTATCGCATTATTGTTTATTGAAGAGAAGTGTTGATTGTTGATTTAGCTTATTAAATTAAGCGTCGAAGGGACTTAACGGGTTCGAAATTTAGCCCGTCTGAGGTGCTATTTTGCAGGACCAGCTAGGTCACCAAAAGATTTACGGAAGGCTTAACAGGTCGCTTTGACGAGTTTGGAAAAGATTTTCAAGTCGTTGATCTCTCTTTGAGGTTAGTACGCCCTATATTTGGTAGCCCAACTTTTTGAACTTATCAAATTGGCGCCGTCTGTGGGAAAGAAAGACATCGAGTCCTTGAGCGAAAGGCGTGAGAGATTTCACAAACAAAGCATGAAGGATAGAAACATAATTCCGAGAACCTTGCACTATGGTTCTATATCGAACAACAAGAAGAAGAAGAACAGATTAACGGATATAAACGAGCAAGAGATGACAAAAGATGGACAAACGCCTTCTCAGGCGGATCCGGTGATTCAGGGCACTGGTAGCACACCGCCGCCCTCTCCCAAGAAGCGTGATGGGAAGGGACCAGCGAAAGGTTTGGAGACAAGAACACCGGAGACGGAAGCGCAGAAAGCAATTCACGTAGGGGCGAAAGAGGGGGAAGATTTGCTAAAAGATAAGCCCTGCCAGAATAAGAAGGGTTTTTTAGAAGGGCTTATGGATTTTGTGCCCTTAGAGAAATAGGAGGAGTTATATAGATACAAAGCGGGCGGGCTAGGTACTGACAAAGGTGGAAAATTAGATAGCAATCAAGAAGAGGAGTCGACGATCAGAAGAGTAAAACAAAACAAGAAGTCCCTGTCTAATAAACTGTCTCAAAAGAGAGGATGGAGTAAGCAAAAAAATGGGGACGCCTCTAGTTGTACCTCATCCATAGATTCCCATATTCATAAGCGGAGAACGAGGGGAGTGAGAGTGAAGCGAAGCCATTATAGGCGTAGAGGTCGCCGACACAGTAAGCATGTTAGTGATAGCGAGACCCATACCTCAGATACGGAAGGTGGGTCTCAAGAGAAAACCCGGAGGAGTGGTCGTGGACTTAAGGAAGGGAAAGGGGAAAATGAGATGGGGCCACATAGTAAGGCCTTTAGAGATTTGCAGGAGGCCATGCTGAAATTACAAAAGCGAGTAGATGGGGAGAAATTTGATGGAGACGAGGGACATCGTTTCTCAGAAGATATGATGCATGCTGCAATGCCTAGGAGTCATAAGGCATTAAAATTTCAGTATCGGGGAGTGACAGATCCATTCGAGCACTTACAGCTTTTCGAGAACGCTAGAATGTTGCACAATTATATGGATGTCGTGGCGTGTTGGGCCTTTGTGTCCACCTTGAGAGGGATCGCACAAAATTGATTCTATCAGCTCCCGTGGGGAAAGATTACCAGTTATCAGGTGTTGCGAGCTGCTTTTTTGAAGCAGTATTCTAGCGTAAGGCAGAGCGCGAAGACGGCACAGTCGCTTTTTACCATGGTGCAGCGACCTAATGAAACGCTTAAGCAATATATTAACAGGTTCACCAGTGCAACTCTGGAGGTACCCGCAGGCACTGATGAGATTAAAGCTGGAGCTTTACATCAGGGATTAAGAAGAGAGGATTTACGTAAATTACTGGTAAAAAAGGAGGCACGGACTTATGACGAGGTTCTAACGAGATGTCATAAATATGTACAGGTGGAGGAGGCTGAGGAAGAATATCGAGCACGTTTTGGCAAGGAGGTTGTAGATACGGGAGATAGCGGATCTAGAAGGGAGTTGAGGAGAGAACAAAGGAGGGTAGTGCGTGGACTCTTGAGCCCGATCTCTGTGATTGATAAAAAATCAGAGGAGAATATGTGAGATTGGAGAGAGGAGTATTT
The DNA here is from genome assembly GCA_014905375.1 of Phtheirospermum japonicum. Lineage (NCBI taxonomy): Eukaryota > Viridiplantae > Streptophyta > Magnoliopsida > Lamiales > Orobanchaceae > Phtheirospermum > Phtheirospermum japonicum. The sequence goes on along the minus strand of BMAC01000606.1, from coordinate 223,808 downwards.
CACACCATTGGCCTACCCATGAGCTAGGGTGTTCGGTATTATGGAGCGCTCGGTACCCGATGCTATAAAATGGCCAGAGGATCGCACACCTATCCCTACTCATCCTAAAACTGCCTCCTTTTGCTTATTTAATAACAACTACGGACATTTCAATGAAAAATGCAGGCACCTCAAGGAGGAGATAGAAAGACTTATAAGAGCAAGGCATTTAAAGAAAGTAATTTATAAGGAGACAGAGCCAAAGGAACAGAGGCGGCTGCTACCTCCACCACCACCGGGAGGTCCGCCCCAGCAACAGGTCGCGAGGTAACGACAACAAGGAAATCAAGGACATGATGGTCCGCGAAGGAATAGAATGATTTCAGGTGGACCGACGAATGGCGATTCTAATAATGCGCGGACAAGGCACGTTAAGTAAATTCGTTCAGAAACATGGGAGGTCGCTAGTGTGAGCAGGCAATCACAGGTTGTGGGGCCAGTCATCTCTTTCAGTCCCAGTGATCGGCCTGGGCTACAGGAAGATCACAATGATGCATTGGTGATTGAGGCAGAGATTGCGGGATACGAAGTCGGTAGAATTTTTGTGGACAATGGAAGCTCGGTGAACATCATATATACGGACTGTCTTGAACAGATGGAGGTGGAAAAAAGGGTGCGTTCTATGAATACGCCCATATATGCGTTCAATTGGGCACAGGTGAATACCGAGGGCGAGCTGACGCTGTAGGTGGTACTGGGAAACAACGAGTCACAAGTGGAGAAGAGCTTGAATTTTTTAATCATCCGAGGGAGGTCTTCCTATAATGCGATATTAGGGCGACCTGCCCTTAATGTGTTCCAAGCGGTAACATCGACCTATCACATGAGCATTAAGTATCCGGTGGGAGAGAGAGTAGGGGAGGTCATCGCAGAACAGCATGTCGCAATATCATGTTATCAGCTGGTGGTCAGGAAAGGATTGATGGAGAATAAATGCGAAAGGGGTGACGAACAGCCGGAGGGGGTGCTTAATGCAAAGAAAATGAAGGAACAGGAGAACTCTGTTCAACCGAATGAAGAGCTGATGGAGATCTCGTTAGAAGAAGATCACCCTGAGTATACCACGAGGGTGGGGACCCTAATGCCTGAGACGTTGAGGGACGAGTTGATCAAGATTTTAAGAGAGTTTCGGGATGTATTTGCATTTGGAGATGGAGAGTTAACGGGGGTGTCACCAGAGGTCGCGCAACATCATTTAAATGCAGATATGGAGGCAAGGTCAGTAAAGCAAAAGAGGAGATATTTTGGGCCAGAACTGGATAAAGTAATTGAAGAGGAAGTGCAAAAATTGTTGAAAGCTGGCCACATAAGGGAGATCCAATTCCCCGAGTACTTGTCTAATGTTGTGATGGTGCCAAAACCAGCTCAGAAGTGGAGGGTGTGTGTGGATTTTCGTGACCTAAATAAAGCTTGCCCGAAGGATCATTATCCTTTGCCGCGAATTGATCAGTTGGTGGATTCTACCTCAGGGTGCGAGCTGTTGAGCATGATGGATGCTTCACAGGGGTATCACCAAATACCTCTTGCAAAGGAAGATCAACCCAAAGTGAGTTTTGTCACTTCTACGGGTACGTATTGTTTTGTATCCATGCCTTTTGGCTTGAAGAATGCAAGAGCGACCTATTAGAGGCTAGTGGACCGTATGTTTAAAGACCTGCTGGGGTCCACCATGGAGGTTTATGTCGATGACATGCTGGTTAAGAGCAAGCGAGCAGAATCCCATATTGATGATTTGAAGAAAACATTCGTTATATTAAGACAGTACGGGATGAAACTCAATCCGAAGAAATGTGCATTTGGCGTAAGGTCTGGGGAGTTTTTGGGTTATATGGTGACAGAGCGAGGAATTGAAGTTAATCCAGAAAAGGTGCGAGCTGTTTTGGAGATGCCACATCCTCGCACAGTACGTGATGTTCAGGTACTTACAGGTCGAATGGCAGGTCTTAGTCATTTTATTTCCAGGTCGGCGGAGAGAGGCGTCCCATTTTTTAGGGCACTTTGGAAATGATCCAAGTTTGAGTGGAAAAAAGAAGTTGCGGATGCATTTGAGGAGTTAAAGAAATACTTGGCAGAGATACCACTATTGACCAAGCCTATGCCTAGAGAGGATTTGATCTTATACATATCCGTAGGGGAGATTGCTGTAAGTTCTGTGATGATGAGATGAAGCGGGCACGCAAAAGCCTATATATTACATTAGTAGGATGATGTGAGGGGCTGAGTTGAAGTATACCCAGATGGAGAAAGGAGGTTTTGCGTTGGTTTGTACGGCTAGGAAGTTGAGACCCTATTGCTTGAGTCACAAGGTGAAGGTACGTACTAACCTAGCCTTCAAATAGGTTTTAGGCAATCCCAATGTATCTGGGAGATTGGTGAAGTGGGATGTAGAGTTGAGTGAGTATGATGTGATTTATGAGCCAAGGGTGGATATCAAGGCGCAAGTATTAGCGGATTTTTTGCAAGAGATGGCGAAGCCAGCTGAGGTGGATAAGGAGGTGAAAGCTTGGACTCTATATACAGATGGTTCAGCTATGGCATCAGGAGCAGGGCTGAGTATTGTGTTGACCAGCCTGGAAGGGGAGAGCCTGGAGTTTGCGATCAAGCTAGGATTTAAAGCATCCAATAATGAGACAGAGTACGAAGCTGTATTGCAAGGTATCAAGATGGCAAGCGATCTGGGGGCGCGGAAGTTGTGGGCGTATACAGACTCTTAGATGATAGCTCGTTAGTTCGATGGAACTTTCGAAGTTAAAGAGGAGCGGATGGCGGTTTATTTGAATAAATTGCGCGAAGAGGTAACACGTTTTGACGAATTCAAGCTAGAACATTTACTGTGAGCTGAGAATACCCGTGCCGATCAGCTCGCTCAAATAGCAGGAGCCCTGGGGACTTGTGATACTCGGACAATTACATTGATGGATCTGGAGCACAGTAGCGTGTAAAAGGGTAAAGAGGTTATGGAACTTGAAGTCAAAGATGATTGGCGTACTCCTATTTGGGATGTTTTGGTTAAGGCAAAAGAAGGTGCAGAGAGACTGACAACAAAGGAGTCTAGAGTAGCAGCTCGCTTTTGTGTAATACACAAAGAACTGTACAAAAGGTCACGCTTTGGACCTTTTTTGAAGTGTTTAGCTATAGAACGTGGATTAGAAGTGTTGAAAGAGATACATGAGGGGTATTGTCGCGATCATGCGAAGGGAAAGGCATTGGTGGGCATAACGTTGCGGGCTGGTTTCTTTTGGCCCGGGATGAGAACTATGGCTAGCGAGCTGGTTCGAATGTGTAAAAGGTGTCAAATTCATGCTCCGGTTATTCACATACCGGCTGAAGAGATGATGGTTATGAGCTCGCCGTGCCCATTTGCACAGTGGGGGATAGATATTGTGGGTCCTTTCCCGAAGACCCCAAGCAACAAAGAGCACTTAGTGGTGGCGATTGATTACTTTACGAAGTGGGTGGAGGCCGAGGCAGTCACAGAGATAAGTGAGCAGCACATAATGGAATTTATTTTTGATAACATATTTTTCAGAGTTGGAGTACCACGGGTGTTAGTATCGGACAATGAGACGCAGATTAATGGCAGAAAGATGCAGAGGTGGTGCAAAGAGATGGGGATGAAGCAACGATTTACTTCTGTGGCGCATCCGCAGACCAATGGGCAAGTGGAAGTTACTAATCGAATAATTGTGCAGGGACTTAAGCTGCGATTGGAGAAAACAGGCGGGCTTTGGGAGGAAGAGCTCGCGTCTGTCCTATGGGCTTATGGAATGACTCCCCGAACTACCACGGGAGAGTCGCCATTTATCTTGGTCTATGGAATGTACGCGGTCATTCCAGCAGAGGTAGTTGGGGGGTCGCAACGTTTGATAGCTTTTAATGTGGAAGAGAATGAGAGATTGGCTCGAGGGGCGATTGAGACAATTGATGAGATATGAGAGAAAGCTGCAGCTCGAGTTGAATACTATAAACAGAGAGTACAGGCTGCTTTTAATAAGCGGGTTAAACATCGCTGTTTTCAGGTCGGCGATCTGGTGTGGAAGAGGGCTGACGCATTGAAGATGACTAAGAAATTTGAACCGAACTGGGTTGGGCCATTTAAGGTGATAAAGGTGTTGAGAGGAGGAGCATATATACTTGAAGATGCAGCTGGGAAGGTCTTGCCACATAGCTGGAATGTGTGTCACTTGAAAATGTATTACGCGTAGAGAGTGGACTGCGGGAGAAGGTAACTTTGGACTGGTGGGCACTTCTCCCGCAGAAAGTTTGTGTTGGAAAGATGTGGAAAGTTTGTGTTTGTGGTACGTGTTTTTTTTTTGTGGCGGGAGAAGGTAACTCTGGACTGGAGGGCACTTCTCCCGACCAATCGATCTTGTGGAAAGTTTGTGTTTGTGGTGTGTATTATGTTTTTGTGGCAGGAGAAGGTAACTTTGGACCAGAGGGCACTTCTCCCGCAGAAAGTTTGTGTTGGAAAGATGTGGAAAGTTTGTGTTTGTGGCAAGTGTTGTGTTTTTATGGCGGGAGAAGGTAACTCTAGACCGGAGGGCACTTCTCCTCGACCAGGCGAGCTAGTGATGAAGAGTTGTGTTTTAAAGTTGTGCTTTTGTGGCGGGAGAAGGTAACTCTGGACCGGAAGGCACTTCTCCCACACGATATTTGGAAAGTTGAGTAATATAATGAATAAAGTTTTGCGAGCTATCTTGTTCTTTATGGTTGCGTGGTTGTGATGTTTGGCTTAACTGTTTTCTGAATAAATGTCTTATGCGAGCTACGTGCTCGACGTACGTGTTTTTAACTGAATAAGTGTTAATGTGTTTTGAATGATTGGATTGTTGCACAGTGTGATTTTATTTTTCTTGCGTTCGTGTGATTTCTTGAGATGAGTTATGATTAGATGTGATCTCATGCACACTGTATTAGTTGGTTGTGTTGGCAGCTCTGTATGAATTTTAAAGTGCAGGTTTGCAAGTGCTTGGGAATTAAGTTGTACATATACCGAATAAAATAGATATATGTTTGCAGGGATAATAGAGTGATTATACAGTTTTCTCAAAAACTAAAGGTAAAGGGTTTGTTGTGCTCGGTTCAGCAGCAGGTGTGGCTTCAGGTGGCGCGTCTAGCTCAGTCGAGAGGTTAGAAGAAAGGATGGCTCGGCATTGGCAGGCTAACCACCATTTAGCAGTTACGGGTTGCTTCCAATCGCCTTTCCAGGTGCTAAAGGGGGTCATCTGGTCGACGATGGCCTTCACGTCCGGGTCGTAGGCGACGTTCTTGGCCGCGAGTTACTCCTTGAGTATCTTTATGGTATTGCGAACCCATTCTTTGCTCCCCACAGTCATTTTGCCAAGGAACAGTGTCGACTTCCTAAAGGATTTGATTAGCTCCTCTCGATACGAACTGATGAATTTTTGGCCCACCTCGCTCAATAACAAGGTCCGGCGACCCTCAACAACGCCTTACTTGTGACCTTCGTTGACGCCCTGCTCACGAGCTGCCTGGATTTGTTCTTCTCTAGTCCGCACGACTTAAACAAGTTTATTGACCTGCTCTCGAAGTTCGTTGGCCATGCGAGTTGTCTCATCCTTCAGGCTGGCCACTTGACTTTTTAGGAGACCGTTCTCCTCCTCTCTTGCATTTAGACGTTTGCGAGTTTCATCCAGTTTGCTCTGTGTCAGGAAGAGCTGTTTTGTTTGCTGTTCAGCTTGGGCAGTTAGCTCTTCGCAGGATTTTTGCAACTCATTGTCTTTAGCGCGAGCTGCGAGTTGGACAGCCACCGTGGAGAATAAGGTGTGTAGCTATTTGCAACAAACATAGGCAGGGTGTAAGATTAATACTTATGCTATTGGGTGGTTTGGGGTTCAGAGTAGGGTGGTGAGTTTACTTGGGTCCGAGCGCGTGCTTGGAGGAGTACTCTTATGGCAGCTGCATCCTCGCATTTGGACGAATCCTTTTCTAGGCTCGGTGAGCTAGGTGTAGCGCCACCAAAGGTCTTGCGGAGTCGCCTTCGTATTGGAGTGGGTGAGTCGGGTCGCCTAGCAGCGGTTTGGATGGGTCGTTTCCCCTTGGAAGTCTTTTTAGTTTGTTGGTTCTCTTTGAGCTTTTGGCTTCGGGGTTCGTTTCCGCTCCGAATGCTTCATTCAGGATTTCGTCTACGCTGATTGACGGTGGGGGTGCCGAAATGATCTCAGGTTGTGGCTCGGTCTGCGTCACAATTTCTACCCAGCTCGAGGAAACGCAAGCTTCGCAAAAGGCATCTGTGAACAAGAATGAGGTGTTAGTATGGAATATTAATTGTTAAAAGATTAATGTAGCATCTATAATGCAGGAGACCTACCGAACTTTGATCGAGTTAATGCAAGGTCCGAGTCGAGGGGGCGAGACTCAATTCTTACATATCGGAAGATTTTGGACTTGCTGGTAAGCAGCACCACATCAAATGGGCGCTTGCTCCATGCCGCGAGCTGGTCGGAGTATTTCTTATATAAAATGGGATAGTGCTTAAGGCTAGGAGGATTGGATTGTTTTGGGGTATGATCTAGTAGCTCGGTTATGAAAGGCCAGTCTTCAGTGTTGTGAATAAAAAAGAAATTCTTTTTCCATTCAAGAACTTTATTGGAAGGATTTACTAGAAAGCGGGCTTTACCAGTACGGGTGGCAAGGTAAAAGGAGTGACTCTGATATTTTATTTGGAAATAAAAATGAAAAAAGTCGGGGTCAGGCTGAGTATTGTAATATTTACATAGTATAATATAGCCCGCTAGATATTTCATAGAGTTGGGGGTTAATTTAAAAGGGGGATTTTGTACAAAAGTGAGATGTCAATGTAAAATTGATGCTGGGGGAACCTAAATCCCGCCCTGAGCAGCTCGTCAAACAGGGTTATATGATTGGGTGATGGTCGCAAGGGGTCCAAATGGAGTATGTCAGGTAGGACCATCTGGGCCGTCTCAGGTAGGTTGATTGTTCGTTGAAAGAACTCTAATACCTATGGCTCAGGGAGTAGACAATAATTATCCTTGATCAATTTAGTCGAGAGATGAGGAAGGTAGGTCGCTGGCCTCTAGGGAACGAGCTATGGTTACAGGATTTTCAAGAAAATGCTCGCAAGGATGGGGAGCAGTGGTTTGATGTAAAGGAATGCCCTCTGGAATATTTGCTAAGGCTAAAGGGTAGGAGAAGTGGTTTCTGGGAGGGTCTCATCCTTTGTCTCGTCGCGGGGACTGGAGACGGGAGACGGGGGCTGAGTACGTCTCCTTTGGAGAATATAAGGGTTTTCTCTAGGGTTGGAGTCAGGTGTTAGAGTTGGGTTTTAGGAATTGGGATCGGAGGATGCTATATTCATCATAAATCCAAGCATACAGATAAAAACAATATAAAACACATCAATTCAACAAGTAACCAGATACAATGTACATATGTGCTACTTGTGCAAATTAAAATCTATTATTAGAAGTAGGATTGGAGACTTACCCATTTTTAGTATCCTGGAGGTCGGCGACGGGTTTTGAATTTATTGATGTTTTTTGGGAAATTTCGGGGAATATGAGCTTCGTTGCAGAGCGAGTATGGCGATGTATTTCAGATGAAGAACAAATGAGGAAAGATGAAGGATTTTTGTGTTGGGCGGCGGAAAGCTGATGAGACAGGTAGGAGCGGGAAAATAATTAGGGCTATCAGGAATGTTTTGGGCCATTTATTTTGGGCCCACTGGGTTTATTATACTCCGATAAAATGAGGAAGTGACACTTGTTCGATATAGTGACAGGTTGCATTTAATGAGGCTTAAAAGAGATTGGACGGATAGAGAAAGGCGTGCTTTGACTTTGGGGCTATTCATGATGGCGTTTTTGAAATTATTATTTTTGAGTGTTAGTTTGGATCGGAGAATAACAATTTTATGTTGTAATAATTGGGGACTTGGACTGGGGACTCGCAGGTCATTTCTTGTGGGATAATCATTTTGAAATAATAAGTGAACTTAGCGAGCTGATATTCTGGAGGTCACAGGTATATTTGTTAGTAATTTGATTGGTGTTATAGCTCGGTTAGTTGAGCTGTGTGATTTTGAGATGTGGTAAGGCATGGTTTTTTATGTGTATGTGTTTCACTGTTATCTTTAATGGTTTTGTTTGTTTGATTTTATTTTACATGTCCTATCTGATTTCGTACCTCAATCAGCTAGAACATGGGGGACTAGCTGATGCGGACCAAAATGTCCATATATGATATTATTTAATGTATGAGGTTATTTGTGGTAAACAACCTCATTTTTGGGAGAGGGTGTTCCTCCTGAGAGATGAGCGAGTTGTGTTGTGTCTTTATGAAGTGAACGAGCTTGTATGCATAGAGTAGCGACCTGTAGTATGGGGATGAGTTCTCATATAGGATCGTGATCTCTTATGGTTTGAGGTGTGTACTTGAGCTCGATTGTGGGCTTTATGAATGATTAAGCCTGTGGGTTTAAAGTGAGTAGTTTATGTGGTTTTTGGTGGGCTGTGTAAAGGGCCCAGGCCTGTTGTGTTAAAGAGATTTGTTATATGTGGGAACTTAATATGCAGAAAGAGTCCCAATTGTGAGTCGGTTGTAGAGTTGTGATATTAATGGAATTACGGTTATAGAAGGTAACCCTATATTGAGGGGCACTTCCCCTATCTCTATAGAAGGAGGCGTATGCCTCTCATTATTTTTCTAAGTTGATATCGCTTTATCGCATTATTGTTTATTGAAGAGAAGTGTTGAGTGTTGATTTCTCTTATTAACTTAAGCGTCGGAGGGCCTAACGGGCTTGAAATCCGGCCCGTCTGAGGCGCTATTTTGCAGGACCAGCTAGGTCGTGTAAGGCTTGACAGGTCTCTTTGATGAGTTTGGAAGAAACTTCAGGTCGCTAATCTCTCTTTGAGGTTAGTACCCCCTATATTTGGTAACCCAACTTTTTGAACTTATCAAATGAACTTGATGGATAATTTGATTATTCTTTGATTAGTTAGTCTTTTCCTTTCTTGGATAATGATTTTTGAGACTTCTTTTACATATTTCAAGTTAATGCTCGGTTGATTAGCAATGTGTGCACTGATGCACTCTCGACAGAGAAGGTAAATGTTTGGGAAAATGAACTTTTTCGTCCTGTAAGTTAGCCTACTTTGCAACTTAGTCCTTTTTTTTTGCCTGTTTTCAATTTCGTCCCTTTTCTTTTAAAATATCTGCAATTTAGTCCGATTGTCGCCCAAAAAATTGAAATGCATCTTAATTTGCTGAGTAGGCGCCGGTCGTTGCTGACTTGACGTTAAAAAGTGGGAATCCTTGGCCGCGTGAAAATAAAAGAGTTTGGACTTTATTTTAATTAATGAGTTGGCATAAAATAAAAAGGGAGGAAAAAATTGAATGAGTAGAATGTAAAAAGGAAAAAATAAATAAACATTTTTGTTAGTAATAACAAAAGATATTCATATTAATAAACTATTTTTTTTTGTAATTTTCTGTAATACTAAAAAGGACAAAATTGGGGAAGAATTGTAGGGCTCCGAGGTAAATGAGGCGCGCCTCTTTGTCGCCGGAGATGATTTCTACGTTGAGGCCTAGGTATTCGTTGATGGCGTTATTGAATTTAAATTTATTGGAAGCTTCGCAGACGGCGGAGGTGGCGACGAGGCGGAGGTGGGGGGAGGGGATGCGCTAGGAGGTGAGAAAATGCTGGAATTTACGGAAAAGTTAACTTTTAGCCTTTTCGGTATGGATACGTATTTGGGAATAAATTGATGACGAAGGTAAAATTGACAGTCTCTGTAATTTGTTGGCAGCCCAAAAATTCTTAAATCTCAAATCTCAAATCTCAAGTCAGTAATGGAAGCATGTCAATTTGCACAGGTGTGCATATTCTCCATCTCTAGGTTTGATTTTTTGTACAGTAACAATTATCGAAATTTATATGTCCTAAATCTGTTCTTGTTGAATTCTCACTGAAATTGATTGCTGCAAACTTTTGTATCTTTTTTAGGATTAAGTTGTAGTTTATTTAACGGAACTTAATTAATTTTCCTGTATTTATCCTACAAATCCACGTTTTTTAATATTTATTGGAAAGCTATTAAATAATCAGATGTCGACCCTTTTTTAATGATTGAAAGAGCTTTTCCATGAATTAGTTCCAGCCAAACTGCCTTTTATTCAAATTGTAGAGCCAGATTTGAACCGTACTTTTGTGATACTTGTTATTTTGGTCTGTTTAGTTCTGGAATTAATTGTTGCTTATTGATTGATCATCGTTTTGTTTTCAGGGTGAGAAATGCCCAAGCTGTACGTTTTTTTTTTGAATACAAGTTTGAAGATTTCTTAGAACTTCGGGAGTTCTTTTGCCACTCTCCCGATTTTTTATCCGAAGAAGAAGACGAAATATTTTCGCCACTCTCTCGACAGAGGAAAAAATTACAGAAAAAAAAAAAGAAAAGTTTATTAATATTAATATCTTTGATTTTTTTAACAAAAATATTTATTTATTTTTTTCCTTTTTAGTATTCTACTCATTCAATTTTTTCCTCCCTTTTTATTTTATGCCAACTCATTAATTAAAATAAAGTCGAAACTCTTTTATTTCAACGTGGCTGAGGATCCCCAATTTTTAACGCCAAGTCAGCAACGATCGGCGCCTACTCAGCAAATTAAGGTGCATTTCAATTTTTACGGCGACAATCGGATTAAATTGCAGATATTTTAAAAGAAAACGGATGAAATTGAAAACAGGCAAAAGAAAAGGACTAAATTGCAAAGTAGACCAACTTACAGGACGAAAAAGTTCATTTTCCCTAAGTGTTTCGTTTCAAATACTTCTGCTTATATTGTTTTCAGTTTTCCTTAAGTAGGTTCCATGTATGTCTTCGTCTGCCTCTGAAACAGTATGTTCGACCCTTTTAGCAAATGAAGAGAATTATTTAATACCCTTTTTTCATCTTTGAAAGACATAATATATAGTACACAGTTCATTTTCATGTTAATTTTTAATTTAAGACTCTTATCCTTTTCTTTTCTCTCTGTCTATTTGCAGTATTATTATTTTATCCGTCTCATGGTGCGAAAGGCATCACATGTTGCCTTGGAATGCACACTCCAATCTCATCCCAATATGGTTTGTTCTTATTTCATTTTATATTTTTGATGTTCCGATTGAAAATTGGAACTTTGAGATATTTTTAAACCATCTCGTTTTCTCCAATAGTTATGAACTTACATATTTTGCTATAATTGTTTCTCATTATGAACTTACATATTTTGCTATAATTATTTCTCATCGTGATAAATGTCTTTCTTTTATTGAATTTTGGTGTACTTTTTGGTAATAGAATATATTTATAATATTTATTATTAGTGATTTTCGTGTATTCCTGCTTTCATTTCATTTTTTTTAATTTTTTAAGAACTTTCTAGAAGGTAACTTTTGTACACCCTTTCTTAAACCATACTCCTAAAAGGTATTTTTCAATATCAGTTCTAGAAAATTAATTTTCTAGAAGGTATTTTTAATATCCGTTTTGAAAAATAGACTTTCTAGAAGGTAAGTTTTGAAATTCGTTCTGGAAAAAAATATTTTAGAACGAATTTTTAAGTTCGTTCTATAAATAAACATTTTAGAATGGATTTTTAAATTTAGTTCTGAAAAATAAACATTTAAGAACAGATTTTTAATACCCGTTCTGAAAAACTGATTTTCTAGAATGTATGTTTTGAAATCCTTTCTAGAAAATAGACTTTTAAGAACGAATTTTAAAATTCGTTCTAGAAAGTTGTTTCTAGAACGGGTTTGATGAGTAAAGGTCCCGAAAGATGACTTTCTTGAACTGGTAAATAACCGTTCTAGAACGACTGTATCTAGAGCGTAGCAATATCTGTTTTAAAATGTCTTTTTTATCCGTTCTACAATATCTCTGCTGCACTAGTGTTAATTTTGCAATTAGCTATTTTATTAATTTATAAGGTATGAAGATTGTGGGGTGTAAATTGTGTTTGACGTGTCTGCAAAAATAGGGGTTTGGGGTGGGATGGATGGGTGATTGTGGTTTGGATTGTCCGTATATTCGGAGAAACATTGTTTTAATTTGGTAGTAAATTTGTCATTAGATATAAATATATTATAAATTGTGCTTAAAGTATCACAAATTAAATTAAAATTATCACAATTTGTAAGAATATCACTTGAAAGTATTACTATAGTTATGAATAAAAGTATTATAAATTGCATTAAAAGTATTACAGTATTAACTAAAAGTCTCGCAAATTCATTATTACAAATTAATATGATATTTTCATATTAATATATTATAAATTATTTTAAAGTATCGATTATTTAGTTAAAAGTATTATAATTTGAGTTACAAGTATCTCAACTTTACATATAAATATTATATATTATACTGTATATGGAGAATTTAAAATTAATATAAAAGTATCACAAATTTATTTAGAAATATCACAACTTTAGGTAATAGTATTACATTGTATATAGCATTGTTATGAAAATCGGATCGGTCATTGAACCGGTAAAGCTACAGGTTCAGTGGTTCACAGGTATAACCGTGGTCAGATCGGTTATATATATATATATATATATATATATATATATATATATCACTATTAAATATGTTATAATTTAACTATATTTCGTAATATTTTTAAAAATAGTTTTATGACACATTCATTTTTGTTTTAAAGAAAAGAGGTAAAAATATAAAATATAATATGTGTTACTTTTACTCAATTTTGTGATAATTTTAGTTTAATTTGTAAGATTTATACCGAGTTTGTGATACTTTTAGTGTATTATAAATAGTAATAGTTACTGCTAATATTTTGCTACAATTCTTCTGTGGAAAAATGTGATATCACGAATTATAGTAAATGTATTACAAATCCAACTAAAAGTATCACAAATAAAAAAAAAATAATATCATATATAGAGTTTATATAAAAGTATCAAAAAATGTAGTAAAATCATCATAAATTAACATTAAAGTATCATAAATTTAGGTAAAAAGTTTTATATATTTTAGTTTGTTTAGAAGTATCACAAATTGTAATAAAAGTATTAAAGAATTTTTATATGTATCGCATACTATGCATAAAGTAGTATTACAAATTGCACTTAATATATATATATATATATATATATATATATATATATATATATATATATATATATATATATATATATATATATATATTGTGATACTTTAACTAACTTTTGTAATACTTAACTACAATTATAAAAACTTGGATGTAAATATATAAAAAAATATGTGGCTCTTACTCGAGTTTGCGATACTTTAGATGAATGTGTGATACTTTTAGCTACATTTGTGATAATTTTAGCTGAAAAGATTGTGACACGATGTTTTTATTTATATGAAACTTAAGCCCTGTATAGATACAATCTATCAAGCTGATACAATTGGTTATGGTTGGACAAGTAAACCATAATGCACTTCATTTCTACAAACAAACTCCACAACATCTCAAATCTAGCAAAACTAAAGCAAGTAAATTGGAACCAAAAACCCCCATTACTTCTCTATACAGCAACTGAACATGAGCAAAAAAAAAATAAATTGTATCAGGTATTACTGAAGCATTTCTTTATATTTGAAATATGCTTTTCCGAGACACTTCAAGAGAAATTGAAGCATTTAAACTTGGATATTATTCAAAAGGTATTACTACTATGGAACCATTGCGATCACGAACAATGCAATTATACCCTTGCTTCTTCGTTTGTTAAAAGAAGTAGTAATATATGCATTTTACAGTCTCATGTGACGATTTTTTGCCATTTAACACATCACTGAATTAGGAATCTCACAATCCACCATTCACCTTAACTTTGGTAGTCTGTAATGGAGCGCAAACTGGGAAGTGAGGCCGTAAATGCAGTCAATGAGGCAGGGGAGGAAACAAAAGATGAGTTTCTAACCGATGATGAAGATACAGACAAATATGAGTTTGACGATAACCTAGATAGTGAAAGTGTCGGTTTAGGTTAATTATAAAACTTATACATACATTTATAGTTTGAAATTATATTAATTTATTTATCCCGGATCAATAGTGCTTAAATTTTCCATTGACCCCTCTAATAATTACTATAATTGATTTTGATTAGATTGATTGAATTTGTAGTTGGTGAAGAAAAATCTTAGTATATATGATGACGGATATAATTACAGGGCTCTAGAAATAATCTCATCATTAATTAGTTTTTCCGATGCACCACTTTAACTCTCATCATAAATTAGTTGAGGGATACTAAAGCCATGCATCACTTGTGTCATTTATCAGAATGGTTCAACTATCAACTCAATCAATCTAATCAAAATCAATTCTAATAATTATTAGATGGATTGCCATTTATCCCAGTTCAATTGTGAATAAATTTTAATATTTTTTTAGATGAGAGGTAGAGGTCGTGGAGGTTCTTCTCTAGGCCTATATTTGGGCCATGCTTCTCTTGGTTCATCATCATCGTCTCATCGTCACTTAGAATATGAAGACAATGATATGATTGACTTATCATAAGGGACTCTGCAGATAGTTCCAGCCACCCCGTTCGATGCTACTACATGTGGAGGCCTCATGCCATCATGTCCTGGTATGATTGAGGTCTATGTCGTCCCTCCGAGTTAAGTAAATTCAATTTAATTTTCATTACTAATAAATTCTTTATTTTTAATATGTTGCTCTAATAAACTCTATAGTTAAATAGGCTACGCAGTCACTCGACGGAGTTACCAAAGATTCTTCAGCTGATCCGCGAGGCCCGTGTACACCCCGATGGGTGAAAGTACAAGCATATTCCCCAGTCTTATCGTCAGTTGTGGTGGCCCGAGTTTTTGGTAATTAAACTAATATTGTTTTCGAAAGTTGTTATATATAATAGTTTTAATTAATCAAATTGTTTTGTTTTACAGAGGCGCTGTTATTGGGACACGAGTATATATTCTAAGGAGGTCGTACATCGTAACTTCTACAGTTCTATGGCCCACTTATGGTGCAGCCAGAGTGGAAGATGAAGTGGAGAACGGAGGGGAGGACGCCCGCATGCGTGGATGAAAATATTTGGAGGAAATGAGTGGTGGAATTCGAGAAACCATATAATAAGAAACAACACGAGTAGGTGAGTAGGAATAGAATGAACGAACCCGCTGGACCTAGTATGAGTTTGAATTACAACAAGAGCCGATTGGCCAGACATCAACTGAATCGATAAATAAATATGACAGATTACTAGTGATTTAGTTTTTTTTTATTTTGTGAATTCAAACAAATAATAATTTTATATTGTTTCTAAGATTCCAACTTAAGATCATAACATATAAGAAAAAGTCTATAATACATATTGATGAAACCAAAAGATTGGTTACCAAGAATAGGGGATACTAACCTCAAATATGAGATCAACGACCTAAACAGCTTCCAATTACGTCACAATGACCTGATAATTCTCAAAAAAGCCTCCTGGCAACCTAGCCGATCCTACAAAACAACACCTTCAGCCAAGGCGGTGGACGGCTCCGGCGAAGGTCCTCCGATGCTTAAGTTAGCGAGTGCGAGAGATATTTTGAGAGCTCAAACCATGATAAGAACTTAAAAATAAAGAGAGGCATGCACCCCTTTTATAGACATAAGAGAAGTCCTCCCCAAGCCAGGGTTTCCTTCTCCCACCATAATTCCATAAATACCATTACCGACTTAGAATTATGATTTCTCCTGTTTGCTAAGTTCCCATAAATAGTGGATCTCTCGCTTAAATTACCAGAATAGGCCTGGGTCTGTGATTCTTTCCATACAGTCCGTCGGGACCCCACAATACCATCCATATTAGCCCATTCGAGCCTAATATTTATAAAGCCCATGACCGATCTCACAGACGACGACCAACTAAAAACATAAGAGGTCGCGACCCTATATGAGAACTCATCCTCATACTATAGGTCGCTACTCTACAAACCAGCTCGCCCACCTCTCAGAAGAAATGCTCCTTCCAATAAATGAGGTCGCTTACCATAAATACCAACATATAACACGTATGAATATTTAGTGTCGTATCAGCTAGTCGCCCATATTCTGGCTGATTGAGGAACGAAATCAGGTAGAATATGTAACAGAAGGTTAACAGAACACAACTACTGATATGACCTGAATGAGGAGACCTGGATTGGGTAAACTTGGTTCTAGGATCACTAATAAAATGTCAAGTAGGCTAACTTGTTGTGCCCTTATGAAGTCTTGAGCTGACTTTCCCAGAGAAGGTCAAGAAAATAGAGTGAGATAAGATGAAGGAACTATCCTAGCCCGGGATAATCTTGGTCTAACCTAAGTTCTCGGATGAGACTAAGGTCAAGAGGTCAGGAGAAACACCTCGATCTGGTCTGAATCCTCTGAGAATGATTATAGGAGGGCAGGTTTGTGGGAGGTCAGGCTTCTGGGAGACCAGGAAATATGGTTTTACAAGGGGGAACATGTGGGCCCCCTTGGTCGTGATTATTGGCATAACGGCCCGAAAATGGTGGATTCTTTCTTTGAAATCTCGGAAAGGGTCCCCGACAGAGAAAGTTATAAATATCTCAGCCCCAAGGCTGAGAGAGGTATGGCATTCTTGTGCATTCCTTTCATTGCTGACTGAGAAACAAAACACGCTTAACTAACTTAAGCATTGGAGAGGTTTCCACCGGAAATCCTCCGGTGGCTCTTTCTAACGTGTTTTTGGGTGCAGGTCAGAGTGTTCAAGAAGGGGAATATTTTAGTTGGTGTAATTATTTTCTGGGTGAAACAATTGGCGCCGTCTGTGAGAAAATCTAGGCTTAGACGTGAGATAAGACATGGATTCAGATGGACTCCGGTGGAATTTGGTGGTGCAGTTGGGTGGCACGCCAAGCTCTGCCACTCCGACGGGTGCGCTTAACACGACAGGGCTATCAGCGGCAGGACTATCGGCAGCTGCGCGACTAGGCACAGCGCAACCTCCTCCTAGTCGAGTCACACAAACCGACGGCGGATTGCTGAATAACTCCTTCCTCAGACAACTATCAGATCTCATCGGCAAAGCAGTGGAGGTGGCCGTGGATAGAAAGTTCGCCGAATTTTCAACACCTCCTCCTAAATCAGTTCCGCAGCCGGAGACGGAACCACCACGAGCAACCCAATGCACGGTCAGAACTCCCCTTCCAGGGGAGGAGGAGAGTTTCTCTACCTCAGAAAGTGAAACATCGAGCAAAACCAACCCAGACCTCACTGAGCAGATACAAAACCTGTAGAAAGAGGCCAGGGAGTTTAAAAGGAAGATGGCGAGCACGGATGCGGTGCCGGAGCGGAGGGGTACACCATTTACGGAGGCGGTTATGCGCGATGACGTACTGGCCTCTTACAGGTCCATGGGCTTTGAATATAATGGGACAACAGACTCATGGGATCACCTGAGCCGATTTGAAATCGCGGCGACATTGCACAAATTCTCATACGCGGTCATGTGCCGAGTCTTCCCGATGACCTTTACAAAATCAGCCCAGCTTTAGTTCAGCCAGCTACCGCCGCGCTCTATAAGCAAATTCGACGAGTTCAGCTCGGCATTCCTGCATCAATTTACCAGCTGTCGGAAATACTAGAAAATGCCGCTGGAATTATTCAGCCTGAAACAAAAGGAAAACGAAAGCCTACGCACATACATCAACCGATTCACGAATGCAATACTTGAAGTGCTATCAGCATCTGAGGAGCTCCTGGTTAACGCGTTGGCACAAGGGCTCAGGAGAGGAGAATTTTTTCAGTCGCTGGTCAAAAAGCCATCACTGAAATTCGGAGAGATCTTAGAACGAGCATAGAAGTACATCCACCTGGAGGAAGCCTTAAAGAACAAGGAAGTGGAGAGAAGAAAAGGGACCGGCCTGATAGAGAAAAAAGGGTGCCGATGAAAAAGACCAAGCCAGATCTGGTAGGGGGACGACCTCGTTTTGACAAATACACACCCTTATCAACACCTCAACGAGAGATTTTGCAAGCAATAGAGCGCCACCCTGATCTCAAATGGCCTAAAACTTACTCTCAAAAACTGCGGAAAGAAAGATCTGACCGATTCTGCCGATACCATAACCAATACGGCCATGACACAGATCAGTGTGCAGGACGGGCACCTCAAGGAGTATGTGCAGATGAGAAGAGAGGAGCCTAGGTCTGACTTACGCAGGCACGATCGGACTCGAGGGAACAGACATGAGAAATATAATGGAAGAAATAGTGGGAGGCGAAGTGACCAAGCCCAGGTCATACGAGGGGAAATCCTAATGATCACAGGAGGCGAGTGGGATGAGCATTCTAAACTAACCCAAAACAGCTATGTCAGAGCTGCAAAGGACCTGGTCAGGAAATCGCGAGAGGTGGGTCATATAACCCCAAGCCAAAGAATATGTTTCGGATAAGAGGATGAGAATGGCATCTTGGCTCCTCACATGGACGCCCTGGTCATAACATCCACTATTGCAAATTATAATGTGAGACGGTTATTTGTTGACACAGGGAGCTCGGCTGATATCCTGTTCTATGATTGCTATCGAAAGTTAAAACCAAATGTGGAAATGGAAGAGGTGAAAAGAAAATTAGTAGGATTTGCAGGGGGGAGCTTTGAAGCCTTTAGGGGGAAGTGAGGCTTTTGGTGACATTAGGAGAAGAGCCGTATAGGTTAACTAAGATAGTGTGATTCCTAGTAGTGGACGCACCATCTTCATACAATGTTATGCTTGGACGACCATTCCTGAGCCAATTCTAGGCGGTGATCTCGGTGTACCATATGAAGTTGAAGTTCCCTGCTCAGGATGGAACGTGTGAGGTTAAGGGTGATCAGTATACGTCTAGACAAGCATACGTCGAGTGTATCCGATGTAATAAAGAGGAAAGATAAAATAGGCGAGCTATAACGGAGAACGCGACGCCAGAGCTGGCCCAACGAGAGGAGGGCTTGATGATGGTATAGGTGGTCCCAAGGGATAATAGTAGAGTTGTGAGAGTGGGAACGACCCTGAGCCCAGAAAATTTGGTAGACGCGGTCCAATTTTTGAGAAGCAATGCTGACGTTTTTGCTTGGTCTCCTCAAGATCAGGTGGGGATAAACCCAGCAGTCGTCCAGCACCGCCTTAATATCAGCCCTGGAGAAAAGCTAATTAAACAGAGGAAGCATAACTTCGGTCCTGAAAAGGAGGTAATCATCGAGGCTGAAGTTGAAAATTTGTTGAAAGCTAAGCACATTCAAGATATACAATTCCCGGAGTAGCTTTCCAATGCGGTGTTGGTCCCCAAGACCCAGGAAGATTGTCGTATGTGTATAGATTTTCGGGATCTCAATGGAGCCTGCCCTAAGGACCATTACCCGTTGCCAAGGATAGACCAATTGGTTAACTCCAGGTCTGTTTGTGAGCTGCTAAGCATGAAGGACGCCTCGCAAGGGTACCATCAGATCAGGCTAGCTGAGGAGGACTGGAAGCGGGTTAGTTTTATAACCCCAAAGGGACCTATTGTTATGTGGTCATGCCGTTTGGGTTCAAGAATGCGGGTGCTACATATCAACGATTGGTGGATAAGATGTTTAAAGCTCAGCTGGGAAGGAACATGGCGGTATACATCGACGACATGTTAGTTAAGAGCGTGAAGGCAGCTTCGCATGTGGATGATCTAAGGGAAACCTTTGACACCTTGAGAAGATATGGGATGAAGCTCAACCCTAGAAAGTGCGCATTTGGGGTAAGAGCTGGGAAATTCCTGGGGTATATTGTTATAGTAAAGGGGATAGAGGCCAATCCAGAGAAGGTAAGAGCCATCATGGACATGCAGGCCCCAAGGAATGTTAAGGAGATGCAGTGCCTAGCGGGCCGAATTAACGCCCTGAGCAGGTTCGTCTCGCGATCAGCTGAGAAAATCCTACCATTCTTCCAGGCCTTGCATAAAAAAGCTCGGTTTTAGTGGACTGTGGAGTGTCAGGAGGCATTTCGGATGTTGAAGGAGCACCTGGCTAACATGTCGCTGCTCACTAATCCAGTTCAGGGTGAACCTTTAATCATATACTTGTCTGTTGGGCAGCATGCTGTGAGCTTGGTCTTACTCAGAGAGGAAAGGCATAATGCAGAGGCCGGTATATTATTGGAGCAAAGTGCTGCATGATGCTGAAGTCCGATATGTGGAGGCGGAGCGAGCAATGGTAGCCCTGTTTGGGAAGGCACGTAAGTTGCGCCATTATTTTCTCTCACACATCATAGTGGTGCGGACCAACCTACCTTTGAAAGCCATCATGGATAAGCCAGAGGCCTGAGGACACCTAGTCAAATGGATAATCGAACTTAGTGAGTTTGGTATTATTTTTGTAGCAAGAACAGCCATTAAGCCCAGGCGTTGGCTTATTTTATGCAAGAGATGACCAGCTCTTCTGAGGATAAGAAGGAATGGATGATTTATACAGATGGCTCGGTAGGAAGCCTGGGTTGTGGTGCGGGCATAGTGTTTAGAGGAATTCAGATGGCAAATGATCTGGGGGCAGAGCAGGTATGCGCAAGAGTGGATTCACAGCTCGTATGTAGGCAGATAAATGGAGAATTTGAGACAAGAGACGAGCATATGCAAAAATACCTAGCCCAATTCTGGGGGTTAGCTAGTGTCATGGGGTCTCTGACCGTCCTCCAAATCCCTAGAAAAGAAAACACGATGGTGGATTACTTAGCTAAAGTGGCTAGTTCAGCAGTGGATTGTCATGAAAGAATGATTACTTTGTTAATGGCATATCAGGAATTCGGAGAGGAGAAAGTTTGCTCAGTAGACGAAGGAGAGGATTGGCACTCTCCTATGAAAGCATATCTGGAGAAAGGAGAGCTGACGGAGAGCAAGAGAGAAGCAATATAATTGAGGACTAGGTCATCCGGTTCTGCTTAATTAAGGGAGAACTGTTTCAAAGGGGGTTCAGGAAACCCCTTTTACGGTGCCTAAGGCTAAGGGAGGGCACCCATGTCCTTAAAGAAATCCATTAAGGATGATGTGGCAATCACATGGGTGCTAGAGCCTTTTCAAGCAAGATCTTCAGGGCAGGCTACTTTTGGACCCAATTAAGGAAGGAGGCGGAGGATTTTGTCCGGGCATGTGATAAGTGCCAGAGGCACTTGCCCTTAATACATACGCCTGCGGAGGAGCTCATGGGAATGAGCTCTCCCTGCCCGTTCTCCAAATGGGGAATAGACCTGGTGGGACCTTTCCCCACAGCCCCCGCCCAAAAGAAATTCTTGATCGTGGCCATCGATTATTTCAGCAAATGGGTGGAAGTTCAGGCTTTGGCAAGAATTACAGAGGATGCAGTAATGGGCTTTTTGTGGTAAAACATAGTCTGTCGATTTGGTGTCCCCAGGATTTTGGTCTCAGACAATGGCACTCAGTTCATGGGGGCCAGAATCAGAGCTTGGTGTGCTCAGATGAAAACTGATCAGCATTTCACATCTGTTTACAATCCGCAAGCCAATGGCCAGGTCAAGGTAACTAATTGAACTTTAGTTCAAGGAATTAAAGCAAGATTAGAGAAGTCGGGCAGGAAATGGGTAGAAGAGCTCAGCGCAATCCTGTGGGCATATCGGACCAATCCCAAGAAGAGCATCGGAGAAACGCCATTCAGCCTGGTCTATGGCATGGACGCGGTGGTTCCTGCGGAGATTAGTATGGAAACGCAGAGAGTTCAGAACTTTGCTGAGGAGCAAAATGAGTTATTGATACAGGATGCCCTGGATTTGGTAGAGGGAAAGAGCTGCCGTCAGAATGGGGCACATTAGGGGACGAGTTAAAGAAGCCTATGATAAGTCTGTAATCAAAAGACATTTCCAAGTGGGAGATCTTGTTCTACGCTGATATGATTTAGGGAAAGTAAATGGAAAGTTGGATGCCACCTGGCAAGGGCCTTACAAGATTGTGAAAACCCTAAAGGGAGGAGCTTACGAGTTGGAGCAAATGGATGGGGTCAAGCTACCACAAGCCTGGAACATAGCTAACTTGAGAAAATATTATGTATGAAAAAAGAAGCCAAATATTTGTAATAATTTAGATTTGTATTTTCCCATTTTTTGTAGATTTATAAAAGCTTAAGGGCAGATGCCCCAATCTTCCTGACCTGATTGTCAATTTAAAATTTTAAAGCCAGGATTGGCTAAGGGCGGATGCCCATGAAATTATTGACCTGATTGTCAAAGAGGCTAGGATTGGCTAAGGGCGGATGCCCCACTCTTCCTGACGTGATTGTCAGTTTAAAATTTTAAAGCCAGGATTGGCTAAGGGCGGATGCCCTTGAAATTTCTGACCTGATTGTCAGAGAGGCCAGGATTGGCTAAGGGCGGATGCCCCACTCTTCCTGACTTGATTGTCAGTTTAAAATTTTAAAGCCAGGATTGGCTAAGGGCGGATGTCCATGAAATTATTGACCTGATTGTCAGAGATGTCAGGATTGGCTAAAGGCGGATGCCCCACTCTTCATGACCTGGTTGTCAGTTTAAAATTTTAAATACAGGATTGGCTAAGGGCATATGCCCATGGAATTCCTGTCCTGACCGTCGATTTTAGATTTTAAAGTCAGAATGTCCCCAGAACAGATACCCATGAAAATCCTGATTGTCAGAGAACGCCAGAACTTTCTAAGGACAGAGGCCACAATTTGCTTGGTTCGTTTGGTAAACAATGCTGGAATTAGCTAGAGATTGGTCGGAGTATCATTAGTATTTAACGAAAGATTCTTGCGCAGAAACATAAATTTTCTGGAAACACATTAAAATTGAAATGCAAACGCCATCTTATAAAAATGGAAAATTATCGAGTTTGATTACAAGTGCAACAAGAAGCAGGAAAATAAAATTCAAAAGAAATACTAGAAAATTCATCCATGAGAAGCAGGAGCTCTCCTGTCAGAAGCTAGAATCCTGCGAACACGCCATAGCTCACGCTCTGTCTCATGGAAGCATTGGCGGTACCTGTCAGCTCTCTCAGAAATAGCATGAGCCTCAATGGCAGCGATGGTCAGTCGGCTTACAGACTCCATCAAATCAGCTTTTTCCTCCTCCAATTGGCGATTAAGTTGGCGAATTTCAACCCACTCTCGCTTGTAGTGGCGTTTTTTCTGCCTTTTCCTCTCTAGGAGTTAGCACATGTGGGAGATATTTTCCCGAGGGCTAGCAGCTTATCAGTGAGTTTGAAATTCTCAGCAAATAGAGAAGGATTTTTTCGCCTTACGGTATCAAGCTCCTCAAGAAGGGAAGGAGAAGCCATGATTAAATTGAAAGACACAAATTATAAATGCGCGTATATAAGAAAAGAGGAGCACGTGCCATTACGGATAAAAGTACTAGGGTTTCCGTAAAACCAGGAAACCTTAAAATAAAAAGTTGCTACATGACAAACTCGTTTAACAGACAAGAGATGCACAAAAGAACATATCAGCCACACAGGCAATAAACAAACGGATCTGTCTACGAAGAAAAGGCAACCCTAGCAGATCTAAGCCTAAATCCCGGCGTCCAACTTCTTCGCGAGCTGCTCTACCGCATCCTCTGCTAGAGCTCCAGGAGAATCCCCTCCTGGCATCTCAACCAGACATGTGAAGGTTGGGGAAGGAGTAGATGCAGGGAGAGAGGGTAAAAGTCTGGTCTGGCTAAGGCTGCTCTGGTTCAGGAACGTAAATCGTAGTGACGACCTGCTCAGCAAACTCGGTCACTCCCAGTTTATGCAGACGATCTTGCTCTGGGATATAGCTGAAGGAGGTCAGCTCAGGAGGCGTCTTGAGGGGCCGGTTCCGATCAAAAGGAAGGTCGGGATGATATGTAGCCCACTTAGTCTGCGCATCTAGACCAAAGTAACAATAAGCCATTGGTTACGGAACCAGCAGTCTGTAGAGCTCCTTAGACCCCAAGAAAGCTTTGTAAGTCATTTCCCGGGTATGTTCGATCAGCTTCAGCCCCTTTTCGGAGTTCAGGAACTCCGTCTCCCATCCTTCTCGAGCTTTAGCCAAAATCCCATCAGCCAAGCTCCTAGCCTCCGCCAGGGCCTCGTCCCTTGCTTCACTACGAGCCATCTCTACAATTTTTGCCTCCGCCTTTTTCATCTCTGACATCTCTGCTTTGAGTTTTTTCAGCTCGGACCCTCACTCCTTGGCTATAGCATGCAAACGCTTCTTTTTCTCCTACAGCGCCTTATGCTCTTCGATCAGATCAGAACTCATCATGGAGCTTGTAGCTTGAGCATCCAGGACAGCTTTCTTGGCGGCCGCCTAATTACAAGGAAGGTTAAAATAAAACAAAAAAATAAAAAATGTACGAAGAGAAAAAAGGTGAGAGAAGGGGGATTTACTCAAGCTTCATCCTGGCACTACGATTCCAAGAGCTCGCGGTCTGACATCTTCTCCAGAGCACGTCGTTCAGAAGAGGAACATTACCCACAAATAAATTGGAGGGCTATGTCCCCGGGACACTTCAGAACCGAAGTGTTGATGAAGAGGTTGGTATTTAGATTGGATGGTGCAGACGCTAGAAGAGTGGCTCTGCCCTGCGTAATCCTTCCCTTTTTGCCGCCGGAGGAGACCTATCTTCCCCAGAATTAGAGGGAATGATTGTCTCGACCTCGGGATGGAGAAGCGCCTTGGGAGAGCCTGAGCCCCTCCCTGCCAAGGAGGAAGGGCCGATTTCCTAAGATCTTCGCTCTGGAGATGCCTCTGCTCCTTGCTGACGAGCGGCTATCATTCTCTGCATCATCTTTTCTGAAAAGAAAGGAAAGTGAGTTGACCATAGAGGACAAGTACAAGATAAAGATGCTAAGACAGAAAAAGCTTTTTTACTAATCTCACGAGTCAAAGGGCTTGTCTCTTCTTGCTCATTGAAAAAATATAAAACAAAAAGAAGGAGGAGTTGGGAGAGATGGAGAACATTCTCATCGAGGGTAAAGATTATTTTCTGTAGCCGAGGAGATCTGTCTGCCACAGACAGATGCGGCTGGCTTGGTAGCTCTACGATGGGCTCCGAGGGAAAACCCCAGTCCTTTGAGCAGTGCACAAAGAAGAATTTCTTCCTCCAGGCTTTATTAGAGGAAGGGATGCCGCTCAGGAAATGCACGCCTGGTCTGGCACATAGATAAAAGCAACCTGGAGGAGAGCCCTTGGCTTGGAGCAGCTGGTAAAAGTTCTAGGTCTTAGGGTCCAGACCAGCGTACCGCATGGACAGGTTGTATCCAATGATGATT
This sequence comes from Phtheirospermum japonicum, assembly GCA_014905375.1. NCBI lineage: Eukaryota > Viridiplantae > Streptophyta > Magnoliopsida > Lamiales > Orobanchaceae > Phtheirospermum > Phtheirospermum japonicum. The sequence goes on along the minus strand of BMAC01000606.1, from coordinate 198,503 downwards.
CAGAAAGATTTGGGAAAAATTGGTAAATGGAGATTCTGTACAGACAGGAGATTTCTAGTATCAGAGGGTTTACCGGTAGGTGCAGCCCCACCTGGAACTGATCAGCAAAGAAGGTTATGTGGTCGGCGGGTGCCTGGCACGCCAAAACGCCGAGGCGGGGATTGACTAGGGAAAACTCCTCAGGTATCTTATGGGATAATTCCATAACATGGCCTGATTTAATGATATTGTATTATATTAAGGCTTGGTTTTTATTTTTCCAATCAAAGATCTTAATTTTCAAATTTTCCCAATTTAAGGCTTAGATTTATTATACTTCCCACTCCAAGACCCATGTTAACCATAGTTACATAAAGAAAGGTATAAATGTATCGAATGACTGTCCACCCAACCACGCCACTTCTTCCCTTCATCTAGAGCAACAAAAGCAATAATGGTACTATTATCTTAAATTTCCAGATTTTCAAACATAAATTAATTGGATGAGAATTAAGAAGGGTCTGTATAATGAAATGTAAATGTTAATAGCAAAACCATATCGAACTGTTTTCTTAACGTTGGATTTTCCAACCAAATTCTATATATTCTCAGCCAACAGAAGATATTTAGCATTCGAGAATATCATTTCACTATACCAGAAAAGCTTTGTAATATGTTTTGTTCCCCCTGTTTCATTTGCATCTTCCTCGACAAACAAAAAAAAAAACGGTTCAAAAGAACATTTAAGTAATTGATACAAAACTAGTATTGTAAAAGAAAAAAAAATCAACAAATTACCACAACTAAAGAAAATCATGAACTTATGTCTCTCTCTCTTCTCCTACCATAAATTAAAATACTAGGTAGAGAAAATTCACTTGCTAATTACGCAGCTCACTGAATTTTCAATTTTCGGTGAGAAAGAGACACCGTATGGTTTTCCCCCAATAATAGTGATTAATTAATATAGGCACATTTTCTCTCCTTTTTTTTTGGAATTATATGGTTAATTATGTCAGTCACACCCACAGCTCTTTGATTAGAAAATAATACCATTATTGCTTCTGTTGCTGCTGAAGATGAAGGAAAGAAGTGTCGTGGTTGGGTGGACAGTCATTCGGTGTATTTCTACCTTTCTTTATGTAACTATGGTTAATAGGGGTCTTGCAGTGGGAAGTATAATAAAAATCTAACCATTAAATTGGGAAAATTTTAAAACTAAGACCTTTGATTGGGAAAGTTTAAAAATTAAGACTTAATATAACACAAACTCATAAAGTCAGGCCCTGTTATGGAATTACCCCGGTATCTTATACCTATAAAGGAGTTCCTCGATGGTTTTATCACTAAGCGTGGAGAAGATATTAGGGTGGCCAGCGATAGGAGGTGGATATTCACAGGAAGACAACGAGGAGGGAGGAGATGCCACGACGGTGGAGGAGTTGGGTGATGTATCAGAGGATGCTGCCGAGGCCAAAGTATAGGGAGAAGAAGATGTTGGCGATAACATTATTGGAAAGTAAAAAGGGGTGTCGGAGAAGTACCTGGTAGAGAAGTTGACCGGAGACGTTGAACGGAGAAACTAAATTGTGCTGCTGCTCTGAGAGAGAATAAAGAAAGCGAGAGCATCTGTGAAGGGAAAATATGAAAAGTGAGGAAGAAATAGAAGACAGCGGGAATAAAAGGAAAAGGAGATTTTCAAAAAACAAAAATTGAGGAAAAAACGGGATCTTGATGGGATTCCCGCATTTAATTCCTTTAAGATGAACAGTACCCTAGGTGATGAGCTGGAGCGTCAACCGTTGCTGGGTATGGTAACCGTCGCTGACCTATCGGTAGTGTAGTGCTCGAGGAGACGTGTCGATATGGTAACCACTTTTGGATATGGACCGTCACTAATAATGCCAATAATTGGGCCTGATAAAAAGGCGGATTTTTTGGGATTTGTACAGATACGGAAATTGTGAAAGACGTGTGGAACCTTAAACACTCCTAAAAGAAACCCTAGAGTTTTTACAGATCTACCCCAACCACTTCGGGGGGGGGGGGGACGAATTGATATGACCTGAATGAGGAGACCTGGATTGGGGTAGACCTTGTCTAGGATCACTAAGAAAGTGTCCAGTAGGCTAACCTGTTGTGCCCTTGTGAAGTCTTGAGCTGACTTTCCCAGAGGAGGTCAAGAAAATAGAGTGAGATAAGCTGAAGGAACTATCCTAGCCCGGGATAGTCCTGGTATAACCTAGGTTCTCGGATGAGACTAAGGTCAAGAGGTCAGCAGAAACACCTCGATCTGGTCTGAATCCTCTGAGAATGATTATAAGAGGACAGGTTTGTGGGAGATCAGGCTTATGGGAGATCAGGAAATCTGATTTCCTAAGGGGGAACATGTGGGCGCCCCTTGGTCGTGATTGTTAGCATAACGACCTGAAATTGGCGGATTCTGTCTCCGGAATCTCGGAAAAGCTCCCCGCCAGAGAAAGCTATAAATATCTCAGCCCCAAGGCTGAGAGAGGTATGACATTCTTGTGCATTCCTTTCATTGCTCACTGAGATACACAACACACTTAACTAACTTAAGCATCGGAGAGATTTCTACCGGAAATCCTCCGGTGGTCCTTTCTAACGTGTTTTTTGGTGCAGGTCAGAGTGTTCGAGAAGGGGAATATTTTAGTTGGTGTAATTATTTTTTGGGTGAAACAACCACCAAAACCATAATAAAAACTTAAGCACAAATCATAAATAAATTACCCTGTTTTATCTTACCGAAACACCATACCATTACTGAAGACAACCCAGCTCGTCATACCGAGCTATAGCATTGTTCATCAAATACGAGCTTGCCACATAAAATTGCGACCTTTAGAAAATCAGCTCGCTAAACTCACCCACCTCCCAGGAGGAATGCTCCTCCTAGATGAAGAGGTCACATATGAGTCCCTCAGGTTTCACATCTGCCGACCTAGAACCACAAAACCTTTCATTCGCGACCTGAAGTCGTACCCGGTCAAAATAATCCAAGAAAATATAATCATATGCATCCCCAAAAGTCAAAACACACTTTCCTTCACCCATCACGTCCCCTTAAAGATTCATTAAATGCAACCTGACAGATTTTCGGACACGTGTCACCTTCCCATTTTCTCGTATTATAATAAACGATGTGGGCCCAAAACAAAAGGCCCAAAACATTCCTCAAAACCCTACCAACTTCCCGCTCCAATATGTCCCATCATCTTTCTCGCCGCCCAACAGACAAAAACCCTTCCATCTCCCCCTATCCATCACTTTTACCAAAAATATAAAAAGATCACCATTTTCACTCTGCAAAAAAAAGCTCGTACTCTGGTTTTTAAAAATCACCAGTAATACATTGTTCCTCTTCGACCTTCTTCGACAACGAAAATGAGTAAGCACCCTATATCCTCCCTTTACAGAAACTAATTTCAATTTAAAAATCATATGTGTATTGCATCTGCTGAGTATTGTTGTGTTTTTTGTTGCTTTTTCCCTTGTGATATTTAATTAATGGCAAAATTAGCATCTTCCAAACCGAAATCCAAAATCAAGACCTTTCTCAAGACTCCAATCCCACCGAGAACCCTTACATTTTTAAAACAAAACAAAACCAACCTTCTTCTCCTCCCCCTGGCCTTCACGACGAACCAGAAAGCGATTTCAATTGGTCCGAACTAGAAGCCCAAACTAGAGCTTACACCGACGCCCAAGTTACTTTAGATATCATACCAGAAGACCCATCCTCTGCCCCTTTAACCTTTGTAAATATACCAGAAGGCATTCCTCTAGATAAACCCAGTGACCCACCCACAACACACTTTGAGCACTTCTTAGAAAATTCAATGACTGTGGTACCTCATTCAGAGGTTAACGACCTACCCTTGTTACCCCAAGCAACCCGAATGATAAAAGATAATTACTGGATCCTACCCGATCTGGAGAAATTTGAAGAGTTCAAAATAACACTCAACCCTGAAACCGCCCAAATAGTTCTACCCGACAGTCTCCACTTAGACCCCATGAAACCTTCCCTAAATCATATTACACTCTTCGATGAGCTTCTTGGGTAGGGATTTAGATTCCCACCACACCAATTTTACATCGAGACAACCCACTTATATAGAGTCCCCCTTTTACAATTGACCCCCAATTCCATGAAATTCATTACGGGGTATATTATATTATGTAAAACTATAATTCTCAGCCTGACCCAGGATTTTTCCACTTTTGTTTTCAAATAAAATATCAAAAATATTCGTTTTATCTTTCTGCCCGTATCAGCAAATCCCAGTTCTTAGTAAATCCTTTGAATAATGTTCCTGAATGGCGGAGGAATTTTTTCTTCATTCACAATACTGAAAGCTAGCCCTTTGTAACCGAGCTACAATATCACACCCCGAAACAAACCAATCCTCCCAGTCCCAAGCATTTTCCAGTCTTGTACAAAAAATACTCTGACCAGCTCGCATAATGGAGTAAGCGCCCATTTGACGTAGTGCGATGAACCAAAATTTTGTGCACCCCTTTTTAATTATTAAATTTAAAAGCACGTTAGTTTGTTCGCAAGAGTACGAGGTACTTGTAGGGTGATGAGTTTGACTCGAGTCGTATCTCTCGAGGAAGCAACTATTCGGACTTTTGGATATTTTTCTCAATTTACGAACTAGAATAAAATACATGTACATTTGGGATTTTAAAAGATTGAATTAATCATTATGAACTAAAGCAGTAATTAAACTAAGGATAATCAAACTAATTATTCTAAACTATATTATCAACTACTAGCAATAACTAAATTATCAATAAAACGCAACCATGAATTAAACCTAATTAACGAATCTAAGAGCATGAACATAAGAAATTATCACTAAGCAATGTATCATATGAATCTAAGAACGAATAACTAAGCATAAATCAATCGCATAAATAAACTAAAGTAATCCAATATCCAATATCCAAGCATGAAACGATTAAACTAATTATTAAAACTAGAATTAACTAAGAAATTAACTAAGCAATTAACTATGAAATTAACTAAGAGTTTATAGTACTTATTGTAACTAATAAAAGCAATGAAAAGCTCCAGCTATTCCCAGAGTTGCACGTTGATCTTGGGCGAAGATTGAATCCCGAACACGAATTCGATGTTTTGGACGCGTTGTTCTTCGATCCTTGATCTCCGTCTTCAAATATCGTTATAAGATGTGAAGTTATGTTTATTATAAGCTAAGAAGCCCTAGGTAGTCGTCCCTCCTCTGAAAAACCGAAATATGGAGAGTATTTATAGATATAACAAGTCTTGGCGCGCACGAAACCATAAAATTACGAAACTGGGCCGTCGCGTCGACGGTGCGCCGATCGACGCAGGCTGTCTCTCGGCGTCGATGCGGCCTGGGTGTGCGCGTCGGCTGGGCGGGTGCGCCGACTGACGCTGGTCATGGATCGACGCTTCAGAAAGTTGCGTCGACGCTGCGTCGATCGACGCTGCGTCGATCGACGCTGCGTCGGTCGACGCGTCTAAGATCGACGCCTCAGAAAGTTGTGTCGGCAGGGCATCAGCTTGGCGTCGATCGTCGTGGGCGGGTGACCTCGCGTCGATGCTCGCGTCGATCAACGCGACAGAGAGCCCTGTCTCGGTTCTCGATCTTTTTGCTACTCGTTTCACCGGAAAGCTCGTTCTCCTATTCTTGAACATCAAACTTCGTCTATTACGCGCTGAACTCTTCCAGTTATTTAGCTGTGAGGTGAAAAACAACGAAATATCACCTAATTGCATCAATTACGATCAAAATGCGGTAAAATAAGATGGAATTATAAAAATACGGAATTATGCTTAAATCATCCAACTTCTACCAAAAATAAATAGAAAAACAAACTAAAAGGCTAATAAAAACAGGGACAATTCTACGTTAATCAACTACCCCACGCTTAATTGGTTTGTTCGTCCTCGAACAAACGATAAATTCAAAGTATAACTAGAATGAAAATAAGTTCAAGCAAAGTGTCGTTCTATGCTACATAATTAATTTTGGAAATATAGTACAAATCACACAACGTCAATTACTCGACCATTATTACATTGTCGCTCCAAAAATAAATTCATGCATCCTCTCAAAGGATAATATATATATGTGTACCTTCAAAAGCACTCAAGTATTTTCTGCATGTGATATGTATACACTCAAATCATACAATTACAATCACAATAAATAAGCACAAAAAATCAATCTCTTTTGAATCGCAAATTAAGTGTGTTGCACTACTAAGAATCAAAATAGGTCTTCGCGGGTTGTAATGTAAGGCTCCTTGGATGGGTATGAAATATATAAGTCGCGTGGCTAACTCATGATCAATAACGCACTCAACCTAACCTAAACATGAAGCAATAGCTTCACCTCGTACAGAAGTAAAACCTCACTAAACACTCATAATGTAGCCTTTTAAATATAGGTTATTTCTTAACTCGCAAATCGTAAAACCGACTTGAAGCTCAGAAACCACTTAATCACAACTCTTTTGCCTCTTAAACATAAGGCCTCATAAAATAAACAATTAGACTCAAGCCTTTACAAGCGCGTAGACAATTAATCAACACTATCCACCATCCTATTATTTTTTATTTCCCCTTTTATTATTTTTTTATGGGGTATTATTTTTTTCTTCTTTTTTTTTCTTTTCTTTTTGGATGGTGGTCCTAAATTACAAAAATTCCTAACAACATTTCCAAAACACTAATAACCAAGAAAAAATAGCGAACTCCTACCCCACGCTTTTAATGGGTAAGTAGGGGTCGACTAAAAAGTAAAATCACTCATGGCTATAGGCATGGATTATTTGGCTATGGTTGGCTCATTCGGAATTTATAGTGGCTAAAAATATATGGATATGGCCGGAATAGGGTTTTTTATGTGCCTTAACCTCATTTTTTCAAAGTTAACTACACACAGCTGTTTCAAAGAGATATCAAAACTGAAACTTATTCAAGTACATGCAATGATGATAAACACTCAGGCTACTCGATGGCTTTTTGCATGAAAAAGTTTTTGAATTGACAATGCTTTTAAGGTTTTGTGAAATCAATTGCGTTCAAGTACCATTTTACAATAAAATATTTGAAATTTATGTACTTATGCACGCTCAAAAGACAAAAACAAATAATCATACATAGTCAACTTCGACAGGCATGTCATACAAACACAATTTAGCTCAGAAATAGCAATTAATCACGCTTAAAAATTATGCATTTCAAAACAAAGAAATCAAATTGCACTTTCTTTTAAAAATAAACCATACTCAACCACCCCCCTCCCTAAAAACTTGGCAATCTCTTGATTTCCATAAATATAAAAGAAAATAAGAGCAAGGGAGATAATAAAACGTCCCTGAAAATTCGATGGTCGAGTCTCTCCAAAAATGCTTGAGCAATTATCCTCCATCTCAGACCTCGTGATTGTATTGTCCTAATAAACCTAGAAAAATAAACAATACCAAACAAACAAATAAACCACGATTGCGATCAATTGCTACGCGCAAGTTCCCGGTGGCACGTCTTTTGGTAAATGAAACGGCTGGATTGCAGCTCAACGTCATAAATGTTGCCGGACTGCGCTAACTTGGGTCGGATTGCGACCTCAATCGATGAAAATTATACGGCAGACGCTACTAGCGGTAAACTCATCGTCATCCCTAAATACTACGTTTAGCGGTAGGTTTAGCAGTTGATCATCATCGTTAACGCCTTGAGTGAGTGGAACTAGCGGTAAGGCCTTGCGATAGCGAGCTACCATTATATAACCGTTGTCCTGAATAAGCGATTTATCATATTTTCTGCACATCAACACACACATAAACGTACCACAGCAATTGACACAATATAAAAACAAAAATAAAATAAATAAAAATTAAAGAAAACGAAAACTAACGAACGCTTGGGTTGCCTCCTAAGAAGCACAACATTTAACGTCATATGCTCGACGCAATTTGCTTGATCAGTTCCTAGCTCGTGGTGGGTCCACGAACTCCTTCTTGGTAACGATCACGATTCTTCATATTATCCTTGAAATAAAGCTTAAGCCGATGCTTGTGGATTTGGAAACTTGATTTCTCACTCTCATCGTACAGTGTGGCTACACCATACTCATCAATCTCTTTTATTAAAAACGGTCCACTCCAACAACTTTAAAATTGGTTGGATCAAACTTACGATTGGAATTATACAGCACTAGTTGACCAACCTTGAACTTCTCATTAAAAACTTCGTTCGACTTCTTCTTCTTTGTCCAATCCTTGCTATTAGCCTGGCTCTTTTTCTTCGTACGTTTAAAATTCTCGTAGGGGTCGAGGGAAACACATCTTGAACGATTATGCGGTGGCTTCATCTCTTCTCTTTTCTCAAACTTTGAACAATCTCGTTGTGGTCTCAACTCCACTTTTGGCTCGTTTTTAGGCATGTTAAACTTCATGGGCAATCCATCATCAAATGCCTCGACATTATCAAACTCTTTGATCGTGCCGATGCTCAGGAGTTCATTCACTCAAGAATCCATTAAATCAACAGTAGAACATTCGTTCTTTATAAATGGTGCAGGAGTCTTGTGAATATCTTGAAGTGAAAACGTCACCGTTTTGCCTAAAACAGACATAGTCGCCCTTCCCTTGTTTACGTCGATCAACGTGCGCGTTGTACACATGAATGGACGTCCTAACAAAATGGTGTGTTCTCGGTTCTCACTTTATACGTCACCAACTTCAATAATGACAAGGTCAACCGACACTACTAGCTTGTCTACTTGTACTAAGACATCCTCCACAACCCCCAAAGGTAGCCTTATCGTTCTATCCGCCAATTGTAACCTCATCGTTGTCGGTTTCAGCGGTCCTAGGTCAAATTCCTTGTAAATTGAGTGGGGAATCAAATTTATGCTAGCTCCTAGGTCAAGCATTCCCCGTGCCGTTTGTTCATTTCCGAGAGAAATAGTTATGCAAAAACTCACGGGATCCTTCTCTTTGGGTGGCAATGGTGTCTTAAATATGTCACTAACCTCCCTTATCAAAGCCACATGTTGATTTGCAGCCAAACGCCTTTCCTTTGATGCTAGCTCCTTGAAAAACTTTACAAATGCTGGCATTGTCTTTATCACCTCTATCAAGGGAAGGTTAACATTGACATTTTTCAATAAGTTATATAGCTCCATGAATTTTTTATTCTCCTTGGCCGGACGTAGGCGACTTGGGAAAGGAACATGATCATAAACAGTCAACTTCTTCGGTGGTGCATTTAAGGAATCGATGGGATCTTCAGTTGATGTCGAGTTCAGCCCCGAAATATTTGGATTTGAATATTTATGCATTAGATTGGCCGATTTGGTTGCATCTACTTGTGGTTAGGTCTCGGCCTCTTCCTTGTCTTCCTCCTTTTCTAGATCGATGCTGTTATCCACTACTTTTCCGCTTCTCAGCACATGAATAGCCGAGGCGTGTTCTGTTTGGCTTGGAAAATTGTTTTTCTCCTTCTTCAATGGCGCCATGTCGGTTGCCAATTGTCCTACCATTATCTCCAATCTTCTTAGTCCTGATGAATTCTCAAGAGTGCTCTTGGCCATTTCAGTCATCATCGTTCTCAATTCTTTCATATCGTCTTGAACTCCCTTCAGTTCCTCCTGAACATGTGTTAGGCCGTCTCGGTTCCGAATAGTTTCGGCGACTTGGTTTTGCTGCCAGACTAAAAGTTGATCAGTCGACTGAACTGTAGTTGGAGTTTGCCTTGCACTTGGAATTTATTCGGAGGCGGTGCTTGCGTATATGGTAGTCTTTGCCTGGGATGTTGTTGGTTCAAATAATACTGGATGGCATTGACGTCCCCTTGTTGTTCATTGTTGGTTGGACACATATTTTCTAGGTGTTCGGGAGATCCATATTTGTCACATGTCGCTACAGTCTCCTTTGAAGAAACGTGGTTCGTTCGTGGGGCTCTCGATGCTGCTAATTTTTCATTAAGTACTTCCCTGATCATCTCCTTGATCGTTTGACCATCTCTCACCAAAACCTTAACTCCTTCTTCTTTATCTGTCTCGGTGGTGGGAACTTCATTTACCTTTAATTTACGAGGTCGTGAGTTGGTTTGTCTCGACTTCTCGCCTTGCTTCTCCAACACTCATCTCGCCTCGGTGGCCGTCAAATCTCCGAAGTCTCCCCCTGCTGCTATCTCTACTTCTCTCTTTCCATTGTCCAACAACCTATCAAAGAAAAATTGGTTTGTCATTTCGGGGAAGTAGTTATGGTGGGGACAAGCTTACAAAAGCATCTTATAACGCTCCAATGTTTCATGAAATAGCTCCCCCTCCAATTGTTCAAACGTAGCTATTTGCCTTCGAATATGCCCCGTGGTTTGTGCGGAATAATATTGATTGAGGAACTTCTCGCTTATCATCTCCCACTCAGTTAACAATCTTGGTTCTAAGGATAGTAACCACGTCTTTGCCTTGTCTTTCATGCTATAGGGAAAGCAAATCATTTGTATCTCCTCCAGGTTAAGGCCATGACCTACAAATCTTCCTACTTCATCAATAAAGTAGTTTAAAAACGCTAAAGGGTCTTCATGGGCATTCCCATGAAAAGTCGGAAGTAAGTTGAGTTGATGTGGTTTGATTTCTACTTCCCTTGCAGTCGGTCCAAGAACAATAGTAAACCCATAAGGTACAACCTTCGGGCATGCTAAATCTCGTTGTCTCGATGCTCGGGGGTGTCTCGGTGCTCTCTCTCTATGATAGGCAGCCTCATAATCTCCTTCGTAATCTTGGTCGTCGAACCTTTCATCTACAAACTCTCGTCGAGGGATTGGTCTGTCAGGATAATCTTCAAACACTTCATCGTCATGTTGAGCGTTCCTTCCTCTATTTCCTTGTCTTAGTTGTAGCGGGGCCCGATTGTTTGGTGGTTGAATGTGACCTCCAAGGTATCGCGGCTCGCTCCCATACTCTCCCCAACGTCTTCGTGGAGGTTGGAAAGGTAGCTCATTGTTTAAAGCATCGAACAACTCATTGTGATCGTCCTCATAATTCGCTCTTCTAGCCATATCTTCGGGAATTTCATCGCACACGAAATCAGTTGTTGTTGAAGAATCGTCCTCGGGAATAAAAATGGGTCTTTGTATTGGTGGATTCGAACGATGGATGTTGTTAATGAATGGTACAAGGTCGCGGTGAAGTGATCGCCTTCCTTGCATAAACTCAACAATACATCAACGTACCAAATGGCAAAGACCAAGTGCAAAAATAAAATAACTAAAAATAAATAAAAAGAAACTAAAAACTTAAAACGAAAAACATCCTATATTCCTACTCATTGCTTCCCCGGCAACGATGCCAGAATTTTGAACCAAACTTTTGTGCACCCCTTTTTAATTGTTCAATTTAAAAGCACGTCAGTTTGCTTGCAAGAGTACGAGGTACTTGTAGGATGATGAGTTTGACTCGAGTCGTATCTCTCGAGGAAACAACTATTCGGATTTTTGGATGTTTTTCTCAATTTACGAACTAGAATAAAATACATGTACATTTGGGGCTTTAAAAGATTGAATTGATCATTATGAACTAAAGCAGTAATTAAACTAAGGATAATCAAACTAATTATTATAAACTATATTATCAACTACGAGCAATAACTAAATTATCAATAAAACGCAACCATGAATTAAACCTAATTAACGAATCTAAGAGCATGAACATAAGAAATTATCAAACCGAAATATGGAGAGTATTTATAGATATAACAAGTCTTGGCGCGCACGAAACCATAAAATTGCGAAACTGGGCCGTCGCGTCGACGGTGCGTCGATCGACGCAGGCTGTCTCTCGACGTCGACGCGGCCTGGGTGTGCGCGTCGGCTGGGCGGGTGCGTCGACTTGATGCGGTCATGGATCGACGCTTCAGAAAGTTGCGTCGACGCTGCGTCGGTCGACGCGTCTAAGATCGACGCCTCAGAAAAGTTGCGTCGCTAGGGCGTCGGCTTGGCGTCGATCGTCGCGGGCGGTGACTCGCGTCGGAGGAGCGTCGACGCTCGCGTTGATCGACGCGACAGAGAGCCTGTCTCGGTTCTCGATCTTTTTGCTACTCGTTTCACCGGAAAGCTCGTTCTCCTATTCTTGAACATCAAACTTCGTCTATTACGCGCTGAACTCTTCCGGTTACTTAGCTGTGAGGTGAAAAACTAACGAAATATCACCTAATTGCATCAATTACGATCAAAATGCGGTAAAATAAGATGGAATTATAAAAATACGGAATTATACTGAAATCATCCAACTTATACCAAAAACAAATAGAAAAACGAACTAAAAAGCTAATTAAAATAGGGACAAACTCTACGTTAATTCATGCGACTCACTAGCCGGTCTAAAATTTTCAAATTTGTGGGCATCGACTCTTGTCCCGTCGACCCAGATCTTGCCATGACCAGATCGGAGTTCGGTAGGTCTCCTATGTTTATAAAACTTCACACCATCAACAGTCGCAAATTAATACAAATTCACCACTTTGTTATTGAAGATGCATTCGTCAGCAAATGTGTCTATTCGAGCTCCGAAGAAGTCATGGCACAAACCGATCTGCAGCTTGTCGTCACATCAGCACCTCTACCTCCTATCATCAACGTGGATGAGGTGTTGAATTAAGCATTCGGGGCGAAGGCTGACCTGGAAATTGAGGATGATCTGGAAGAGGGTGCAACTAGTCTAAAGATCCTCAAAGGGAAAACGATCCATCAAGCCACCTGCTAAGAGCCCGAGCTCTCTTGCTCCAAAATGTCGCCGCCTCTGTAAAACTCACCCTGCCGCTTCTTCTAGCCTCACTCGACCTGGGAAAAGGACTGGCCCAATGTGACAATGCAAAGGAGATCAAGGCATTCACTACTACAGAAACAGGATTTAAAGACGGTTTTTTTTTCGGTTTTAACGGTGGTTTTTGAACCGCCTTTGTATCCACCGCCGTAAATATTTACGGCGGTTGTTCTAAAACTGCCTTAAAAAGTGAGGCTTTTTACGGCGGTTTTTCTTGAACCGCCGTAGAAAGTGATTGCTTTTTACGGTGGTTTACGAACTTCCTTAGAAAACAACAACGGTGGATTCTACGGCGGTTTTTAAAATATACCTTCTAGAATGTCTGTTTTCAGAAGTCTATTTTTCTAGAACGGGTATTGAATAATACCTTCTAAAAAGTAGTAAAAAAATTAAAAAAAATGAAAAGCAGGTGCACCAAAATATGGGGACAAAAAAAAGGATAAAAAAAATAAACTTAACTTTAAAAATAACAAAAAATCATCCTTGCGGTTTTACACCAGAGGCAAGACAATCAATACAAGACGCGAAACACACTTAATATTCTTATCATTTCAAGTCTTTACAATTTTGAATGGGCATATTACTACACCGTCAGCACCAAGACTATAAAAAGGAACTGGATCATGAAAGTCGTCACTGACCACAGTGAAAGGCCTAATGTACAAAAGGTGGGAAATGTAGAGTTCTATCCAATGGTATGTTACACTGGAAAGAACACTTGCATTTCCCAACATTATCTGAAGCATATTTTTCAGACCAGCTCTAGTCTGCTGATGATCGCATTGAAGCCAGAATTCACTGCAGTCCAAGTTTAGTAAGTTGGGCTCGCCATTTATCCC